>VYZP01068439.1:0-43874 GCA_013400635.1 Hypocryptadius cinnamomeus | reverse complement strand
AGCTGCTTTAAATATGCCCATGGTTAGAAAAGGAGAGGGAGGAGATGAGAAATACAGTGTTCCAGCCAGATCTTTGGGTACAGCAGCAACAGTAAGCACCTCTGAATCTTGACTGTTTGAAATAAAAATCCCAGAGCCTTAACTGAGACTGCAGCAGCCTGTGTGTAACCTGCCCACTCCTGGCTGGAGACAGGGAGATATTCCTGATCACCATGAGTTTGGCCAGGGGGCTTTTGCCTTCCTTGTTTACTGCAGGTAGTGTCATCTCCATCTACTTTTCTTTCTGTATTCCTCTGGTCCTGGGAATAAGAGAGCTGTTTTCCATCTGGTCCATGCTACCAGGACCAGTTATGCTGTCTGCTTTCTCAAATCTCCCTCTGTCAATCTCATGCTTAATGTTCTCTTTAGCCATATGTCCTGGTTTTACCAGCTCTCCTGCTTCTGTTCTTTCTCTTCCTTGCTGCAAACTTCTCAAGGATGTGCCTTCTGGGAAACAAGATGTATTTCATATATTAAAGCTGGAAACTGTAAGGACTTGCTCACTCTGTTCTCAGCCGTGTTTGCCCAATAATCAATGTGAAAGAATCTGTTTTGTAGCTACCCAAGCTCACAGATTCAAACAGAGCAGAAAATCAGTCTTCAGGCTTTCACATTTTAGAATGTCAGGTCTTCAGAGCACAGCTTTGTGACACCGTGTTCAGGTGTGCAAAATGCTCTGTGCTCCGAAGGGGTTTGTGCTTCCTTCCACCTGCCTGGGACAACTCAGGTGGCAGCCTCTTGTCTTCTTTTTCCTGCAGCATCTCGGGCTATGGAGCTGCAGGTGGGAAAGGAGGGAAGAACACCATGGTGCGGTCCCACGGAGTGTCCGTGCTGGGAATTTTTGACCTGCAGAAGGATGATACACTGTATATCTTGGTGGGACAGCAAGGAGAAGATGCTTGTCCTAGTGTAAGTGATTGCCTTTCTGTTTTGCCTTCATCCCTTCTACCAATCCATGAAGTTCTGTCTTTTCACACAGAAAAACGTTGTCCTCAAGGGGTTTGGGGCTATAGGAGTCAGGATATAGGTACAGTTTTACTGGGAGAGCATAAGCACACATAAGAGAGAGCATGAAGCACCATGTCCCTGTGCTTGCTTCTTTTCAACATTTGGACCCCATTGATAATATACAACAGGTTCCTGACTGGTCTGAGTATCTCAGGGCACCTGTGTGGGGGCTTGGAGACAAAAGACAACCCTGCCTTTCATTCCTCTGGAGATGAGTCTTCAAGGCTAACTTTGCAGGGTTTTGCTCTTGTTCCACTATTGAGCCCAGCCCTGCCATTATCATATACTCTGCACCTCTAGAGATACCCAGGTCACAGGGCCTGCTTGGTTATTCTCCGTAGGGGAATAGGAAAGAAAAATCAGTCATTGTTGGGTCAGTCCTGATTTTTATGTTACTAACCAACCCTTGCTGCAAATGTCTAGACAGAAAGATGGGCACTATTTGCATGCACAGTAGTTTATTAATTGTTAAGTATTCTTTGGAGGAGGATGTGGGAATAGGACACTCTCATGGAGCAAACTAAGCACTTTCTGATGAAATTTCACCTACAGGTTTGAGCTGGACATCTAAATGATGTGCATTTCTCAGCTGATAATGGCTGGCATCCAAGAGATGAAAGCTTAGCAGTCTGTTAGAGCAGAGAAAGGTTGAAGGATATAGACAAGTAAAAGGGGTTCTCAAGGCTGGCTGCTGAAGTAAATAATGTTAAAACTAGAATTACACATATCTACAAACAAACCATTAATATAAAGCCTTTTTGAAATGAGAAATGGCCTAACTCAAACGTCCATCCAGCGTCTTTAACTAGGACATTCCAGCTGAGGGTAATATATGGACTCATTAAATTGCAGGCCACTGTAATCTTAGTGAGAATTTATTGAGTGCTAATGTAATTCTTTCATTGAGGCAAAGAGATTGCATTGACTTGTGGAGGGGACTTTTACTAGATTGGATTGTAATCAGTTATGTCTTTGCCATGAAGGATTATTTTTTTTGTAATCTAGTGGTTCCTTTGGGTCATTGACTTTGTCATTTTATTAATCACTCCCACCCAACTCCAAATCAATTAAAGAGAGGGAAAAAACAGAGGAAGGAGGACTGTTAGTTTTTTAGGCAAGTCTGCACACAAAAGGGATGCCACTCTTTCTCTAGCACAACTTAGAATATATTGTGTGGTCAGCAGAATAATTTGTAATTTGAGTATGCTTTTATCAGGTTTTTCTTCCAAAAGAAAACATGCACATGAAAGTAGAAGGAAGCAGGAGGTCAATCCTACTATAACAAATGTTTGTGCATTTTCCCCTAAAAGTGTTGTTGGTTTAGTAAGTCCAGTGTGCATTATATGTGCAATATAACAAGAAGTGTTACTGAGTCAAAACCTGTAAAGTAAAATAAGCTAGAAGCAAAGTTTGCAACTTGAAAATGCTCACAGCAGGGTCCTGCTTGTCATGCACTTTAGTGCTCCAATTTTTAAACCAAAACAGTAGTTAGGTCGTAGTCCTGAAGTAGATATAAATCATGGTTAATGTTGTGGTTGAAATCAGTTATTGAATTCGGGGATTTGCCTAATACATAAAGTTCACTGTGTTCAATGACAATTGATGGAAGGGAAAAAATGCTAAGTAGGAAATGCGGAGGCTTTTTAGTGAGGTGTTTTCATTAACATCAGGGGAACATTGCAGTCAAAGATAGGATTGCTGCTCTTTTGGTAGGCATTGGTAGTTGCAGTAAAATTGCTACTAAGATCATCAGAGATGCACATTGGCTGCTTGGCCCAACCAATGGGACTGGAAATGAGGTAAACAAACTTGGGTTCTCTGTCTCTGCCATTTGGCTGTTTTGTGATACAGGACAGGGCGCATCCTTCCCAAGTTACTCCCTTCTTCCACTTGTGAAATACAGGCTGTTAGTGCTGGGAAATATTTGCAGCAAATTCTGCTACATTTTGTATATTAAAAGTTTATGGAGGTGTATTACGTGATAATAGGTATCAGCACTGAGCTTGCTTCAAAATAATTAAATTAAAAAGGCAAAAGATTTTCTGGTGAAGGTTGAGGCAAAAAGCCAGATTCTTCTAGAAGAGCATTTGTTCCTGGTCCTGGTCATGTAGTTTCCCTGGAGGACAATTTCTTGCTTTGGGATGGTGAAGGGTTCGTGAGGGCCCCTGTGTGCACAAGGGAGTGGAGGTTTCTTACCTGAATTCAGACTTGGTCCTCTGTTTGCAGACAAATGATGTCATCCAGAAAGTCTGCATTGGAGAGAACAATGTGATTGAAGAAGAGATTCGTGTGAACAGAAGTGTCAATGAATGGGCAGGAGGAGGTGGTGGCGGGGGTGGTGCCACTTACATATTTAAGGTATGGAAACACAGTCCCCATGCACCTTCAGCATCAACACATCCTGCCACCTGCCTCTGAAAAATCCCTTGTGCACATCAGGGAGAGGGTCCACAGAGTGACCTCTGGGTGTTGTTGATTTCCCCTTGAGAGGTGTAGGGATCTGGGCTGGCCCTTCACACTTCTCTGAGCTGCTGTTCAATATGGCCACACTTGTTTCAGTGGCTTGAAGTATCCTTTGCAAACATAACGGGTTGAACTGGGTTGGTTTGGTTTTTTTTCAGTAAAAACTGAGATGCTGAAGCATAGTTCTACAGCAAAGGGCAAATGCTGCAGGACTTCATTCACCTCTGGCATTGTAGAATGTGAGACGTCAGCTGTACATGCAGCCTGACAAGGAAAGTTGAGGGTAGCCTGTATGTTTTCTGTTGGCAGTCCTGTAGCTGTGGACCACTGATGTTTCCTTTCCTGTGCTAGCTGAGACAGTACTCATTCCAAACACTGGTCTCAGGGGAAGCACTGTGCAGAACAGTGCTCCTTAGCTGTTTCATTTGATAAGAGTCATCACATGGGACATTACAGGCTTTCTAAGAGCCATCACCATGGTAGATATAATTTACAAAGCTACTGACACTGCTGTTTCCTGTAGCAGAACTTGGACTATTCTTTAATTTTCTATTCATTAATTTTCTGGGTGTGGGTACATAAATAATGCAATGACAGCGTGCAGTGCTGAGCAGCCCTAGATGCCTGCTTGGTGCAACATGCAGTAACTATGATGTGGCTGAACTTCCATTTCCATGTCTGACTCAGTTTGAACATTGCCTTTATTTCTGAATTTGTTAAGATGGAGAACGGAGAACCGGTCCCCTTGATAATTGCAGCAGGGGGTGGTGGCAGGGCCTACAGGGCCAAAACGGACACATTTCATCCAGAAAGACTGGAGAATGATTCCTCTATTCCAGGGTTGAATGGAAATTCAGGAGCTGCAGGTAAGGAGAGTTTATTCCTTTCAAGAAAACCTTTGTGAATATATGGTACTCCCAGATTCCTCCTCCTCACAAGAAGGTGAGGTAAAACTCATGAAACACAGTTCAGGGGGAACAGAGGGTTATAGCAGATGCAGATAGAAGGTACCCACAGTGGTGGATACTTGAGGTAAATAAGGGTATCAGAGATGGTATAGCCATAACAATGGCTACATTCTCCCAAAATAATGCAGTACCTCTCATAAACAAAGTTGTTTGATTTTTGATGTGGGAGTTGGCAGTGCCAATGTGACTGTCCTGGTCCCTGCACTGTTTTGTGCTGTGTGGACATACTCAGAGTTTCTCTGGCTTCTGCAGAAAGAGCATAATTGCACCATGTCCAGAAGTCTCTGTGCAGAGACCTTAGACTGAGCAAGCAGCAGAGCTGGAAGTGAGTCACTGGTATGTGGTGTGGAGAGTAGGAGTGGGACATGTTTTCACAACCCTTACAATAAATTCAGTTTCTTCTACTTTAGAATTGGTGTTGGTTTATTTCAAGATTGTTTTAGTCACAGAGAAGGGGAAGGCTGTGTAAACCAGAAAGAAGTGGTTGGAGAGTAGGTAGGGATATCTTTTTACCTTTTCTATTGAAAATACTCGTCCTTGTATGTATGGTAGGTGAAAAGAGGTGCAGATGATGACTTTCAGCTGAGGTATTCTGAATGGATGCTTGTCCTGCAGATCCCTCCAGTGTTTTTTACACAATAAGTTACCCCTGGGTGTGCATGTTCTCTTCTCTCAACTGCAGGTGGTGGAGGTGGCTGGAATGATAACACTTCCTTCCTGTGGTCAGGAAAATCCTTGCTGGAAGGTGCTACTGGAGGAAGATCCTGCCCCCAGGCCATGAAGAAGTGGGGGTGGGAGACAAGAGGGGGTTTCGGAGGGGGTGGAGGGGGGTGCTCCTCAGGTGGAGGAGGCGGAGGATATATAGGTAAAGTGGCTTCGTGTTCAAGGTGTCCCTTCCCCTCCTTTAGTGCTAATGATCAGCAAAATGCTGATGATAACTCTCCTGTAGCTAGCATATTTGACTGTTATGTACTAGTATGTCTGTGTGTTGCCTTTTTAGCACTAGACGAACTCATTTAGGCCTTGAGCAAAGAGCCAGAGGCCAGTCCTTCAGCTGCAACCCTGGCTTTGCGCTCTGCAAAATGTGACATTAAGATCCTGCTGTGATTCCTGAGCCTTTCACGTTGGGGTGGCAGTGCTGGAGCAGGAGGAGCCACAGCTATGTGCTCCCGTTGCCAGCACCTGTGTTTGGAGGACTTTGGTCCTGGAGACTGGCAGCCAGGCTTTATGCCAGGGGAGCGATGCAGCTTCTCCCCTGCCCTGCTGTGGGTGGGCCTTGGTCCTGC
This sequence comes from Hypocryptadius cinnamomeus, assembly GCA_013400635.1. Taxonomy (NCBI): domain Eukaryota; kingdom Metazoa; phylum Chordata; class Aves; order Passeriformes; family Zosteropidae; genus Hypocryptadius; species Hypocryptadius cinnamomeus. The sequence continues at coordinate 38,110 of VYZP01068439.1, read as the reverse complement.
ACGGTGGTCTCTGGGGGCAGAGGCTCAGGCTGCCAGCCAGCACCCCTCTAAATATGACTTCAGTCAACAAGGAGCTAATTTCATGTGCCTCTGTGTCTCAGGGCAGCTCTCAGATGGCATTATGTTGATTACAACCGGTGTGGGCCAGATTCAAGATCTCTACTAACCCATAGTCTCCTGGGCCACATAGTTTCTGCAGCCATCTGCACTGTGGTGGACTCTTTAACCCCTGGTTCTCCGCAGCTTAAATTAAGTATATGGTAGACTAGATATTCTGAGAGGAAGTAATGAGTTTAAATGATTAAGTGCATGTTTTGTACCAATGTTCCTGTGTAATGCTTCTTTTTCCAGCAGAATGACTCACATGATGTTTTTTTTAATTTCACTGAAGACAATTAAAGGGAAAAAGCTATTTTTGGGTGGGGTGGGGGAATTGTTGCATGCTTGAAGTACAAAATATATGTGCTTCTAATATTTGTTATCTATTGCCCATACTTTGCTTCTGGTATGTTCCATATGCTCAAGCACAAATGAGCAACTCATAAATTCCTTCAGTCCCCACTCCTGGTGGACCACCCTGCTTTTAGGGTGCAAAGGAGAGGAAGGATATCAGGTTATTCATTCCCTCTGCTGACACAGTACATGCCTTGGTCAGCAAGGGTACTAACTTAGCCCTGGAGTACTGGTGCTTTCCAGGCTCTTGGCTACATAAATTTTAACAAGGGCTTGTATGTTTCACAGCATCCAAATGGTTAAAGATGAAGTTTGTGCCTTAGTTTGCAACAGTTTACCTAAACAGAGCTAATTGATTGATTGTCACAAGCTTCATTATTAAATTGAAGTTAAATTGAAGTTCTAAAGTCCAGTAGTTCATGACACAACCTGCTAAATATTCCCTATATATTAAATGCTTAATTTTTCTCTTTTTTCATTTGGATGCCTCCCTAAATAGGCTGAATTCATGCATGTTGCCATGTTTCTCTGTGTTTTATTGTTTTATGAGCCTCAGTCTGTTAAGGTAACTTCTGGTTTGACATAGGTGGCAATGCTGCAGTGGACAATGACCCAGAGATGGATGGGGAGGATGGTGTGTCCTTTATTAACCCAATTGGTACTTTATACACTCCAGCACTTAAAGGTATTCATACTGGTCAGAAGTCTTCTCGTGGGCTTATTTCATTTTAAAAATAGTAGGACACCTTACAACCTTTTTAGGGTACAACTCAGTGTCATGAACATGAGGAGGCAGAAAGTATATAAAATACAGCAGAAAATAGACAGAAGTAGCAGGAAAAAAACAGGGAGAGGAAGCATCAAGCCTATTAGGAAACACTCACTGCAGTACAGTCTACCAGCCTACAGAATAATTTTGGACAAGGAAAGTGATAACAGAACCTCATAGCTCAGATACTTTAGGAAAGAAACAGACAAAACACCTGACTAATTCACTATCAAGCAAGTTCTTTAGAGCATCCCTTGGTAAAATATCCAGGTGCTGCCCAGCAGTGCATGGGAGTGATAAATGCCACTCCGGCCTGTGTTTTCCCAGAAGTCAGTGTCTTTAATATGTTTGCAATGTGTTCAGAAAACAACAAAAAAAATCTACACTTGGAAAAAAAAAAAGTTTCCTTTAGAACAGCCAGAAGTATTTTCAAATACAGATGCACTCTGGCCTGGTGGATTCAGCCAGAAAGTTTTGAAGGTATTGCAGTGATTGATCTTGGAGGGAGTAAAGGCTGGGAAAGAAAAGGGTGAGCCCGAGGAAATTATAAGAATGGTCTTTACAGTAATTAACTGAGCTTCTTCATCCACTCCTTAGTGACAGAGGGGCACGGAGAGGTGGAAATTAGGCTGCACCTTAACTGCAGCCACTGTGAGATGGACGAGTGCCATGTTGATCTTGAGACTCAAAAAGTCATTTGCTTTTGTGAGCCAGGCACAGAATTGGCAGAGGATGGTGTGTCTTGCACAGGTAAGCAGGTGTGTGGGGTACTGCTAACATGTGGGACAGAAAATGCGTGGCCAAAGGCTGTAGTTTGGACTGTAAGACATCCTGAAAATGCTGTCTAATCTTTCTTAAACCTAGCTGCAGTAGAATGTTATTTTCTTTCCTGCTGGTGTATGCTGCAGAGCTATTTTGCCAGGATATAGCCTCAGCAACTCTGAGGACTGGGGCACTGAGCAGCAGTGCTGCTTTGCTCTACAGTATATGTTTGGCATCCTGGGCAGATCTGAGCAGAGTCAAATTTTGTTTCTGCTTGTGCTGGTGTTCAGGGTCTGCTCTGAAATCCTGAAAGTTTGCTCGCTGAAAGAATTTTCCAGTTGAACTTAAATTTCNTTGTTAAGTAATAAAAAATAGTTTGCAGATAATCCGAGCTGCACCTGCCCCTCTGGAAAAAAAAAAAAAAAAAAAAAAAAAGGCAGGGTGAAGGAAAATATGATTCCTGTGGAATTGGACATTTAAGATAAAAGTTCAGAGACTGTGGGAAATTCTGTGCAAGATTTCTCTGAGAAAAACTAAATACAACGCCTGTACTTGCCTTTCTTTCAAAAGCAGGTGCTCAGAGCTCCATTGCTAGGCTTGCCTCCTATTCTTGTGCAGCATTTAGAGCAGGTCACCTCAGGGGTTTGGGGTCCTGCTTTCAGCTTTGTCACTGGCATGGGAAAATTGTTGCGTTTTTACCATTCCTGCCTATAAGATGGGTAAAAAGTATGGTCATTTTGTCAAGGTGAAGTAAACCTTAATAGCATGATCCCACATGAAGATGCAGCTTCACTACACTGTTATCAGGTTTTTCTGCCTGGATTATGTGCATTTAGGAGATGATACATTGCACTCCTGCTTTTGCTGTGATTTGGCATCAATAGCAGCACTTTAACCCAAACAATGTAATGTTCTTTTCACCCCTCCAACCTCCTGCCCCTGTTTTTTATGGTCTTTTTTTCCCACCCAGGGAGTTCACATGTTAATTCATTGATAGTGAACCATCTGTTTTAATGACTTGATATTAATTGAGGAAAGTGAAACAATGAGGTATGAGAAGTCACACATCCTGAGAACTGGTCATGCCAGAGGTTGCTCCTACACTATTGGAGCAGCACATGAGTGAATGGAAAGAAGAGCAGAAAAAAATCTGATGGCAAAAAAGTGGCTCCTGGAAGATAATTTCAAACATGTAATTCCTTCTTTCTGTTGCAGCTGAGCCAGTGGTTCGTCTCCCTTTCTCCTTGGTCTTGTCTGTAGTGACTTCAGCATTGGTGGCTGCTTTAATTTTGGCTTTTTCAGGAATCATGATAGGGGAGTGTTTCTCTGCAAAAGATATTTTCGTATGAGGGCTGGATCTGAGTGAGGGATAATTGGGCCCTGAGAGGCAAAAGGATTCAGGTTTTGAGCTACTGCTGTATTTAATGACACCTTCCCACACACATCTTCAGATTTCTGTAGTTGTTTCTAACCACAATGACCAATTCAAGGAGGCTTCAGTTACTGACTGCATCTCAAAAGAGATACTATTTTTTGTGTTGTACTGTGCAGCTGCCAGAACACAGCTGCTTCTGGTTTTGTGAGATCTGCTGCTGTTTAATGCCTAAAAGCTTCTTTGTGTGCCTATGTACAGTTTTCACCTCTTAGTGTATGACATTTAAACTTAAACTCTCACATAGGTTCCCCTTTCACAAACTGCTCCTTAGTAGGATGTGGGTACTCTTGGCATTTTTATTTGAAATTCTAAAAGGTATTTTTCACCTTTTCATGTTCTTATTTTAAATGATTGCTCACCTGCATTTGGTGCAAGCAGAGTAGATTTGAATCAATGAAAAGGAGTCAGGGATTCAAACCACGGCTTTGACACCTTTCTTTGTCCACACTGTGTGTGGTCTGGGGAAGGAGAGAGATGAACCAAGAGCAGGAAATTAGATCTGCACAGCTGTTTCGGTTTTAAGTATTTCAGGAGTTATCAGTTGCATGCACATGGTCCTACATCTATGATTTCTGTCCTGACAGTGCCTTTTTGCAATGACTAAATACTTCTCAGGAGTGGAAGAGTAATCCTCTTTCCATCCAACGAGCCTATCGTTTCCATCTCAGGAAAGGGCAACAATTTAAAAAATCAAAGCAAAGGCAATGAGGAGGAAAATGGAGGACAGGAGGGGTTTGTGGATAGGTCATTACATCCATCTGCCTTTGCAAGTGCATGTTTACCCCTTAAATTTTTCCCCTGGGCAACGTCTGCTGGAGAAGATGCAATAACTATTGCCGTCACAGTCCTTGGGCTCAATCCAGCTCCCACAGAAATCAATAGTGATTTAACCTGCTCCTGATTGTCATCTTCTTTTGAAAAAAATCCTGCAATATCAGTTACTATTTCAAGGAATATCTTCAGGATATCTTGTTTCAAGGTGTGGTTTTTAATGGTGTTGCAGAAGTATCAGTGAAGTGATGCAAGGAATATAACATACCATAAACTGACTTCAAATGTGGTCCTATTCTGTTGTTTAGAAACAGAGGAAGTTTTGGAAAATCAGTTATTTTTTATGTACAATGTGTTATTCTGAGGAAACAGCTTAGGCTATCCATTTTGAACAATATGATGCATTAGTTCATTTCAGACTTTAGTCACTTCCGTGTGATTTAGGAAAGTCGGTTACACCCAACCTCCCACAAATTTCAAACTGGACTTGTATTTGGAAGGTCTGGTTAAACTAAATAGAGCATAAAAAAAGCATCAGAACTCTGAGATCTCTCCAAGTGAAATTCATTTTACTTTTCCCAGACAATCCATGAGCAAGCCTGTTTCTTCATAAGATGTGTAAATCGAAGGTTCCTGGATATCTTCAGATTCCATTTTCTATCTGAAATTATTTGATGTACAGAAATATGTCAGTGTCACTGGCTGGTTTGATTCCCTGAAGTCTGGCCACACCACAGTGAGTCTCCCAGTGAGAAGGGCTGTTCCAAATCCCGTCTCTGGATGTGGTTAACTGTGTTCTCCGTGTTTAGTGTATCGCCGCAAGCACCAGGAGCTGCAAGCCATGCAGATGGAGCTGCAGAGCCCAGAGTACAAACTGAGCAAGCTGCGTACCTCCACCATCATGACAGACTACAACCCCAACTACTGCTTTGCAGGGAAAACCACATCCATTAGTGACCTTAAAGAGGTGCCTCGAAAAAACATCTCCCTCATCCGGTAAATTCATCTTTGCCTTCCCCACCCTTCTCGTTGTACACCCACGTACCCCTGCTCTCCTAGAGAGGTGTGAACGCATGGCTTTGTGCAAATTCTCGTGCACTTTTAGGTTCATACCCCTCTTCATGAAATGTAAAGCTGCAGTAGTTAGGCTCGTGTGGAGGGGAAAAGATTTTGGCATTCACCTTGACCTTCTATAGGTGCAGTGTTCATCTCCTGGGATTGTGAGGAGAACTGAATAGTCATCACCAGTAATTCGGTTACATCTTTTACAGGCTGTGCAGTGAATGGCCCATTGCCATGAGCTGATGAAATTCTGGGATGGCTGAAGCTTGTAGGAGGCTCTTTTAAATCTTTGATGGGATCTTTGGTAAAGACAATGACGTCCTTAAGTGCAATAGCGAGGAAAGGAATGGATTTGAAAATGCCAGACAGTATTAAAAAGGCAGGGATATAAAGCTAGCAAGATAATCATGTCTAGATGAGAACTTCTGAAAAGCTTTAAAGTGTCTCCTAAGAAAAATTTGAAAATTCTGAGTTCTTACACACTTTGCTCTACTGCAGGATACTTGTGAATGTGACAGTACCCTGATACCATGCAGTGTTACACAAAAAAATTAAAAGTGGAAGCAGGAGTCCTTGGAAAATTGGGAATCTTAAGGTGCTGAAAAAAAATTATCCTCAGAGCAGTCTATGCAGTCTGCAATGTTTTGCTGTCACTTATCTCATTCCCCCTTACCTGCACATCTTGCTGGATTGCACCTGGAGGTTTCCAGTGTACCCTGTGCTGCTGCTTCTGTTGTCACTTGGACTTTGAAAGGATTTTTGAAGTGTGGCAAGCAGATAGCAGAAGATACAGCTGGGAATTGACAAGGGAAGGGCAAGTGACTTTTTGGAAGGAGGGTGACTTATGAGCTGTAAAGGTCTGGCTTATCCCCTCAGTTTGTAATAGGTTGGTCAGGCAGAGCCAAGAATGGTGTCTCAAGCTGATACCTACAAAATGTTATTACACAAAGTGGTTGAGTCACAGGCAACACGAGTCTTCAGTGTGGTTTCACTGCCCAGACTGGTTCTATCCTGGCAAAACTACAGAGAGAGCTTATGGAACAGCAGAGCTGATTGTTCCTCCTTGTTCATAAGGACAGGAGGACAACAGCCCATGCAAAAGCACTCCACTGATACAGCAGAGAACAGAATCAATGCAGCCCTCAGCCCAGACCTGGCTCTAAAAGGAGAGTGCATGCTGTAGCAGAGAGCTTTGTTGAGAGCCTATTCCCCAGACTGAGATGCAGGAATGCCTCTTAGAGGCTGGAAATGCTACTGCCCAATGTGCAGCCCATACAGGGTTAAGAGGGACTCAGGATTTGGGGTGCAGCCTCATCCTCTGCCATATTTCACCATGTCATTATGACAGGCCACTGATGTGAAACAGCTGTTGTTGTACCAGTTGACTTAACGTTGAGAGAGTCAGGACTGAATAGACAGGTATGCAAAATCTGTATCACAAGGACATGGAACAGGATCTATTGCATGATTACTCTTATTCCTTTCTCTTTTTCTTGTAATCTTATTCAAAATAAAACTGTAAGTTTCATAACATGATCACTGCCAGAAACAATTCTCAGCACAAATTCCTAGAGCTGAGTGCTTTACAAAGCACTGTCATCACCATTTACTGGCTAAGGTACTTGCCCAGAATCACACAATAAGTCAGGAAAAGTTATTTGGTTTAGAATTCAGGTCTTTTGAGAATCGTTGTGCCTCCTAGTTTCTTGCTCAATGTTTTGTTTAATGGTAATGCAGAAATATCAGGGGAACTGTTAATGTGTTTAGGGTGTGTAAACACCAAGACTAAAGTCCTGTCTTTATTGATCTATTTTGGAGCACCCACCACTGAGCACTGATACCAAAGCCATAGATAAGCGCTCTCTGGTACATGCTGCAATGCCAGCAGCTCGATTTCACTGGGAAATGTTCACTTCCATGGACTGCTTTCCCTTCCAATTAAATAAAATGTAGGTTCATGAAAGAGCTCACCAAGGTCTGGTGAGATCATATTGTCAATATCCAGTTCTCCCTGTTACGCTGCCATGAAAATTGTGAGCCAGTTCTGTGAGCTGTGTCCACAGTGTTATAATGTGTGTTCTCTGTAGTAAAACCTTCTTGTCTTCTCTGGTCTGTCCAGGGGTTTGGGCCACGGAGCCTTTGGTGAGGTATATGAAGGTCAGGTGACAGGGATCCCCAGCGACCCCACTCCCTTGCAGGTGGCTGTGAAAGTAAGTGACAGTGTATGAGTTATCATGATGGTTTCATGCACCTTTCACCCCAGAGTCCCAATGCATTGTAACAATGAAGATGAGTGAAGCGTTGCTATAAGTCCTGAAGGATGTGGCTAGAAATATTGCTGCTCTGTTGCAACACCGCAATCCATCACAGCAATGGTACAGCTTGTAGGATATGGGTATGTGAGACTACTAAAAGAGGTCTGTGAATAGTAAATAGGCAAAGATTTCCCACAGAGCCACAGCAGGCTGCAGGAATGAGAACTAAATCCATCCTCTGTCTATCCTCCCCATGCTACACCTGGTTGGTAATCTGTCCAAAAGTCTTCACAGGGCCAAAAGCTGCTGGCACATACATCAAAGACCCTGCAAGTAGGAGATGGCTGGTTTTCCAGGGATCTCACCACTCCCTTACAGCATGGATATGCATTGGATGTGAAGCTAAATCCTAAGAGAGCCTGGTAGATTTCTCCAGGCCTTCAGCAGTCTAGCTGGCTTGTTTCCTCTTAGAGATTACATAGCAGCACAGTTCTGCTGCTGGTTGTAGATCCCAGTCTTGCAGAAAGGTAGGATCATTGAACTGCAGAGAACTCAGGAGCTGTGATCTCATTCCTCATCCTCTATACAGCAGAGTCCCATATGTTGAACACTTCTCTGTGTACTATTTCCTTTGCTGGGAGGAGGATGACAGTGGCATTGATGGGCCAGGAGTTCTGATCTTTACCTTTCAACAGCCTTCACAGTCTAGTTTAGCAATGCTCTAGTGGCTTAGAGTGAGGTTTATTTTGAGAAAGAAGGGTTGCTGCAGACAATGTTAGTGCCAGGTGTTCTAACCTGTAAGTTGGAGTATCTTCTCCTTGCCAACCTGTTCTTTCTTTTCCAGACATTGCCAGAAGTGTGTTCAGAGCAAGATGAGCTCGACTTCCTCATGGAAGCTCTCATTATTAGGTGTGTATGAATCACATCAACACCGCTTGTGTAGGCTTGCAAAGCCCAACAAAATAACAAAAAAAAAGGTTCTTCATAGGTGGTGTCCTCTCAGCACATCTACACAGTAGTTTTAGCACAAATAGTATAGGCATTACCATTCTTTTCTGTTCTTCTTACAGTGAAGAGGCACCAAATGATTAAAGGCTAAATTTTCAAAGGGATCCACGCTGGTTTTCATTACCCAAAGTGAAAAATTTAAAGCCCAGGTTTTAGAATCGATAATAAGATTTTTTTGATTTCTCTTAGAGATGAGAACATACCTTAGGAATTTGGGTTTGACTAGTCAAAACTAAGAGATGGCATTGACTTTATGCTGCTGTCATGTCATGTGTCAATGTCTGAATTGCAGAATCCATGGAACAACTTTCCCATCACATTTGAGAAGTGGGGAAATAAGGAAGTATTAGAGACTTGACCTCAAGAAACATCCCCCACAAGCAGATCCCCATGTCAGTGTGTTACTTGGAACAACATTGCCCTAGCCCAACTTCTGCCTCTTGGATGGGGAAATGAAGAGCAGACTTTTCTCTGTTGTCAGACATGTTCTGCTTCCTATGCCCTACAAGTCTTGCTGTAGCCCAAAAAGAATGCAGAAAATAGGGAGAGGAAAAGCAGCCAAAAGCCACTGCTTCCCCACCTTTGTCTGTCTCAACACTGTCCAGACAGACACAGAATGCAGGGGTAGCTTTAGCTTTATCCAGCTGCCCTACCTTTGGAATTTGTTATTTTCTGGGGGGAAAAAAAAAAAAAATTTAAAAAGTGCAAAGCCAAAACATTCCCTGCCGCAAAAAGGTTTGAATGCTTTTTGCTACTGGGCTTTTTGGGTCAAAGTTGCTCCACAACTGGGTGTCCCTGTCTCCACAGCAAGTTCAACCACCAGAACATCGTGCGCTGTATCGGGGTGAGCTTGCAGGCCCTGCCCCGCTTCATCCTGCTGGAGCTCATGGCTGGAGGAGACCTGAAATCCTTCCTGAGGGAGACACGGCCTAGACCGGTGAGGAGAGAGTAAATTGTGGTTTGTTTGGAGAGCTGCTGCCATGAGGCAAACACTTAGCTATAAAAGAGCTCATCTATGCAGATACTATTTCCCAGCATTTTAGATGGTCACAAAATTTCTGTTGTTGTAAGACCACTGTGGAGGCAGGAGCCAGCAGGATAGGGAACAGATGCTGCTGGGGCTATGCAGAGGTGCCTCATCCCTGAACTTTGCTAGATAACATTGCAGATACTACCTAAAAAAAGAACAAAAGCAAAATCTAAAAAAAAAATGTTAAACTCAACTCTTGCCTTCTTTTCACCAGTTGGGGGCAGGCTGGGGGGAAATGTTGAGCTAGTAATATTAAAAAAATAAACCCATTCTTTAAACTGCTGGTCAGATGCATTTCTGTGGATATCTGTCCATTCAAATTTGGCATAGGAGACAATCCGGCCTGGAGCTGTAAACTTAATAGAAAATATATTTAGTCCAGAGTTTTAAAGATTTTCCCCACTGAAATCAGCATCAATAGGAAGAGACAGTCAGCTAGAAATGTGGAAGAAATTAATTATGACTTCTAGAGAGAATTCAGTATTTCAGAAGAATAAAGCTTTCTGTGAGTCCCTGGGTCAGAAATAGATATTGCTGAAGTTTAAGGCCAGGGCCCAGCTTCATATTTTGTCTCTAAGTTTGACAGAGGACAAAATGCTGCATTTTATCAGTACAAGAGAGACACAAATTTGCTCTAACAGGTATCAATAAGAGTCTTCCTTGAGGCATCTGGAAACAGATCAACTTTTTTATTTTTTCCATGCAGTGTGGTTTTCAGACATATAAAATGGTCTGTGAGACTCAGAAGCACAGCAGTCTTGAAAAGGTTGCAATAAAGTGACTCCTTCCTGGATAAGGAGGCTAAACACCCAGAAAGGGAAGTCTGAAATCTGAGCAAGCAGACTTTATAAATACAGGTTGTTTTTCTGAAGCACCTAGAGATGTTCCTACAAATGGGCTGAACTTGGTAGTAGGTGAATGGGAAAATTCATGTTTTGCAACGTGGTCTCCATTCTCGCCCAGTGCAGTGTAAAATGGCACAGACAGGATATGCTGCCAGGTAAGAGCTTTGTTCAAAATTGCCAGGCCAGGCTGTGCAAGGTGTGGGAAGGGACAGGTGAAACATGATGGGGTTTGGCTGCTTAAATTAGAGAAGCCAGCTCAGTGATGGTACAGATCTTGTGAGGAACTACCAAGAACACTAGTTCCTACACAGCAGGAATTTTTACCTACTTGCAGTAAAATGAGCCAGCTGCTTTTGTAGATGAAACAGCCCTTAATCTCGACAGGATGAAGTCATGGGAGCCTTCTGATCTGAGGAGTTTTTTTCTGTTTTGCCCTACCTCAGTCATGAGTTCTTCCTCACCACAACTTCTGTTCCTGTCTGCAGTAGCTCTGTGCAAGCCCATGGCAGAAGAGGCTGATGGTTCACTCCATTGCTTCCTTAGTATTTCTCTTTTCTGCCTTCACAGTCGTTCCTTCCATTCCTCTTCTTTCCTTCTTANGTTAGCAGGAGATAACTGCCCCACCTCTAACAGATGGCAAATAGAATATATACCTCCATTTCCGACCTAAGACACTTCTCTTTCCTGACCTGTTTGAGGTTACCTGAGACTGACCATAGCAACTACCAGGCACAAGGCCTTTTCCTGTCAGCTTGAAGATTCTCCCTGGTTTCTGCATTTAACTTGCCCCCAGGAGTGAAGCAGACCTTGGAATGATGCCCCTGTTTTCTGCTTCATCCCATGTCTCCCACACTTTGGGAAAGCTGAGCTTCAAATGCAGATGGGTAGTTGCAAGCTGGAACTGACTCAGAAAAGCAGTTTCCATTCCCTCTTTAACAGCTGGGTGAATGTGGGCAGCCTGACTCTGTGCAGACACAGATCCACAGTTTTGTTCCATTCTAATAACTTCTTTCCCCTTGCCTTGCCCTGCTTCTGCAACCATCCCATGTGGTGTCTGCCTGGCAAGGATGACGGGGTAATTCATTATCTGGCTGCTGGGGCAGCTTCTGAGGGGCCAATGGCACCTGTGAGTGCTGAGAAATCAGCCTCTGGTGCGTTTTTGACTGCTGGCTCACAAACTGCGAGGCAAGGAGACTATGACTGATGAGAACTGAGATGTGTGCAGGGCACTGTGCTCTGTGAAGTATGGGATCCAGCCCTGGAAGTGGATTTACCCTCTGCATACACTCGAGGTGTGACAGAGTCTCTGTACATGAGGCCTGTGGCTCAGTGCTGGTGGATGTATCTTTGCACTGCTCTTAATGAACCCTGAGCTGCTTTGTTCCTCCTGTTGTTCATTCAGGGAAGACAGGCAGAAGGCAGGCATAGCAGGCTGGATGTCTAGCTTTTCAGGGCTGTTAAAGGAAAGGAAAGCCAAGGGACAGTGCAGAGTAAAGGGGCTTTGATGAACTTTGCTTCCAAAAGGACTTAATTCAACACAAGCCCTATCCAGAGGGTGGCAGAGATGCACTTCTTACTCTGCAGTAAGCACCATATGAATTACTGCCTTTCTCCTTATTTTCTTTCCACTTTTGTATTTTCCAGCTAATTTCTTTTACCTTGTCTTTCCCACCTTTTTTTGCTTTCAGCCTAGTTACAAAAAAGATTTACATGTTCAGTCTCAACCTTCATCCCCCAGTTGCTCTTTGCACTTCCTTGCCAGTAACATCAAATTCATTTTCTAGTTTTGGATAGACTTAGTAGAGGTGTTAAAGACATTAACGTGGCACTAATTCCAAGGCTTATGGAAAAAGAAAGCACCATACTGGGGAGACCACCAGTTGCTACTCTCCAGCTACAATCTGTGTGGCTTGGAGCAAGACACATGCAGTGTGCTGCCATGCACATAAACACTGAAAAGCAGGAAAGGGAGCAGAGGGAATGGTGAAGGAGAAGGTGAATGAAGGGAAGGGGGGACTGAAGGCATTGCAAGGGACATGAAATGGAAAGCTAAAGCAACTGCAGGAGGTATCAGAACACATGATCCCACTTAATGAGAGATGGAGATGCTGCCAGCACTGTTGCATGTTGTTCATCTGTGTTCTTCATGCAAAAAAATGAAGTTTCGGGTCAGCCAATATGTAATGATTTTTATGGATTCTAAGCAAGAATGATCATCACTGATACAAGACCAGTGATTCTAGTGAAATATGTCAATTTATGCCAGTTAGGTCCACTCCATAAGATTCAGATTCATAATTCCCCATGAGTCCATGGCTGACAGCCCTGAAGGCTTTCTCTGTTCCATTTCTAATAAGAGTTTCACATCTATTACAGGATTACCTCTTCCCCCTCATCTGCAGAGAGACAGCCTGGTAGGTTCAGAGACTCCTGGAATTGGAGCCTTAGCTCAGTGTGAGCATTGCAGAATTGTCCATTCTGGGAGGTTCAGTGCTGATCTTTCTCACACACAGCACAGCAATCAAAGCCCAGCTCTGGGAGAGAAATCATATATGGATAAATGATTCTCCTCCTTTGTGCTGTGCAGCCTGTTGCACAGAGCAGCGATTACACTGAACAATACACAGAATTTCATTCACCTTTGGCAAGATTCAGCCTCACCTGGGAGGTGTCACACCAGTGGTTCCAGCATGCCCACTGCCCTGAGCAGTGGAGCATTGCAGCTGGCATCATCCATTCATCTGGGGAGCAAAAGCTGTAAAGCGAATCCTTTGGTGTGTCTCAAGGCTGCCCCCTTGCAAAATGAATCCCAAACCTCCATTTTTCAAACAAATTACATGGCTAAATTGTCCTTGGCTGGGCAGTCACATCTGTTTTAGGATTGTATTTAGCCAAATAAAAGGTGGAAGGAATTCATCCAAGGAAGGAAAGGAAAGCAAAAAAAAAAAAGGAAAAAGAGAAAAAAGCTATACAGTTCAAATGAGCTTGTGGCTTCAGCCTACAGACTGCTTTGCAGTATAGCCTGAGTCTGAAATCGATTGTGGAGTAAAGAATTGGGCTTTTTACTCAGTTTTCACTTCAGGTTTCTGACCCTTGCTCAAAAGAGCAGGGAATGGGTAGATTGAGATATTAATTTCCCCTTGGTTATGCCCTGCCAGGGGAAAAGAAGATGTGCATTCTTTCTTATTGTAGCCATCTTGTGTAGCTGGTGAGTCACTTTAACTCACAGAGGTGAAACAGATTATTCCCCCTTCCCACAAAATGGCAGGGAAAGAGCTGCCTTATGTTTGCAGAAAATAGTTGCTCTGTAAAGAGGAAAGTTTAAGAGGAGATGCAGTCCAGTGTTTTAAAAAATCAGTGAAGTATATATATGCAATGAACTATACTGTATAAATAATACAATATAGGCAGGTGGAACGAGATCACATTTTGATTTATGGCCCTGCATTGAACAAAGCAGGCTTTGTTCACACAGAGATGCACCATTTTTAATTATTTCATTAGTCAAGTATTGAGGCCAGGTTTTTTTCCTAATATCTTCAGAGGACATTAAGTTGGGTTTTTTGGTTTTTTGTTTGGTAGTTTTTTGGAGGTTTTTTTTGAGGGGTGGTTGTTGTTGTTGTCTGGTTTTGGTTGTGGTTCTTTGTTGGTTGATTTTTGGGTTTTGTTTTTTAGTTTTGCTAGCCAATGACCACTGTTTGTTTAGTGGCTGCTGCAGAGCCTGGACTTATTTCCAGTCCCAGTTTGCAGTGGTTTAGATCAGGTGGGATGGCCAGCAGAGCATGGCATGCATCTGGAGATGGGCTGGAGAACCAGCAGTCCCTGTCACTGGAGAAGCTGTGCTGATTTGTGCGCTGGTGTGAGAACCCCAGGGGCAGGTGTGACTTTTGGGGACTAGGCTGAATGGTTGGTGTCTTGAGAGAGAGCCAAGGGGTGTGATAGGCTTGTTTGGTCCAATAACTAAGGCTGACAAACACTTAGTCATGAAATGGTTGCTGTGCCATGAGCAGTCACTGCCACCCGGTTGTTTCTTGTCACTCCACTGGCAGCAGTGCTTTCCCCTCCCCCACAGGACTGGCCACGGGGATCACTGAATCTCATCACAGGAATCACTGATTCACACCTCAGGCATCACTGATTCACACCTCAGGGCAGCAGCTGTGGTTTGGCTGTAGGGACTGAGTGTGGATCCTGCCCTTTCCACTGAAGCATCTGGCTCCTCCTGGCAAGGGCTGTGGGCTTCATCAGAGGGGCAGGAACAAGGAGTTGGCAGCTTTAGTCTTCCACAGCCATTGGCTACACAGAACTGTGTCAGAGCTCTAAGGGGCAAGATAAAACCTACACAGATGTGGAGGAGGGAAAGAGCAAATGTGACTCATGCTATTATACAAAATGTCATTCCCATGGTTCAAGGTGACTTTAGAGAGGAGCTGGCAATAATACAAAGAAACTCAGTGAAGAAGAGTTGAGGCTACAGATCTCAAAAATCATGCTGAAAATTCAGAAGAATCTGCCATGAGAACAGGGTAAATTCTTACAGGGGCATCCCAATGGAGCTGGAAAGTCAGATCCAGCTGATTCTGTCTGTTCTGATTCTGTCCCTGGGATCTGTATAACGTTGTGTGTGCACATCCTTCCATAGTTCATGGGTATGAACTCTCTCTTGTGCATTTTTCTAATCCCTTTGTCACTTGCTGGAGAGCTCCCAGCGCTGTAGCAATGACAAATCCCGCCATATTTCTGCTTTTAAACCATGTGTGTCCCTTGTCTTTTGGCAGAATCAGCCCTCCTCCCTCTCCATGCTGGACCTGCTCCACGTGGCCCGTGACATTGCTTGTGGGTGTCAGTACCTGGAGGAGAACCACTTCATTCACAGGTAGGTGAGCCCAGCCTGGGCAGGACTTGCAGACAGGCCAGCACGGGCTCATAATGCCCTGCTCCATATGTTTGTGTCCTGCTGCACTCTAGTGGCTGGATACCTTTAAACAAGGTAGACAAAATCAGAATCATAGAGGCAATAAAGAGAGGAGCTGCTATAAATCAGGCTGGCAAAGGTCTGTAGTTTTGCCAACGATCCTGAGCCCTGTCTGAGGGCCTGCACTTGTGCAGCTGATTTGGCTACTCTGCAAATGGACACAATCTTGTGACAGAAGTCTTTAAAATTCTCCCTGTCATGAATTTTATTTAGTGCCTGTCTGCTCATTTGGGAAGCCTTTTCTTCTCCTTCTCAAAGAGCACCTGTACAAGCACAGCCAGAAGGGCAACATCAGGTGACCATTGCTCCTGCAAAACAGGGTGTTTGGCAAGCATCTAGAATCTGCCTGTCAAGTGGAGATGAGCAGAGAGGTGGCAGTTTGCACCTCTGAGAGTTGCCCACAAGTTGTGCCATTGTGTTATTCAGACCTCAAGGTTTACTCCAGCCCAGCAGAGGTGGAGCTTGGAGCTTTACCTGCGTACACAGATTCAGTATTCAGAGCAACAGCTGCACACTGTTCTGGCAGTGTTCTGACACCTGTCTCTGGCAGTACAACAGCCTTTTGACAACACTTGAACAAGCACAGTAGGAACAGATCAGTGGATCATTCCCCAGACAGCCTGATGTTGGGACTAGTACATTCTGAAATCAGCTCCTCTTCTTGCACTCCTTAGAGACATAAAAATAACTCCTGGGGTGAAGAGAGGCTCACAGGAGGCCCACCCTTTCAACTGGAAGATGTTATGTGAAGTTTAAAGAGAAAATGTAAAAGAACAAAACTGTTCCTGCTGTGGGGATAGATTGGAACTGAGGACATTGCAGTTGTCCATAAACACTGACTTTTCTGCCTGTTTAGGTTCTCTGCAGCTCAGGAAAGTAGGTACTATTTTTTGTTTTCTTTTCGACTTGCAAAACTGTCAAATGATTAAGTGGCTCTTCTCTTTCTGTTTCTTTTCTTCCCTTTCCTCTTAGGGATATTGCTGCCAGGAACTGCCTCCTTACCTGTCGAGGGCCTGGGAGAGTGGCTAAGATTGGAGACTTTGGAATGGCCCGGGATATATACAGGTAGCAGAGCCAAGCCCAGGGTACCTGCAAGTGGGAGGTCACTGAAATGGGGGAGGAGCAGTGTTTGTGCAGCCTCTTGTGCTGCTCTGTGTAACCCTGGTGAGGCAAGAGTGGAGAGATGCCAGCCTGGTGAATCCCAGCTGATGCCTTCCTGCTGTTTGCCTTAAACTGTCCTGGGCAGTGAAGTCTACTGGTCATGGAAGGTGTTTTTCCTGCCTCTTAGATTCTGTCCTGAGTTTCCTTTCTTTACATTCTCCACACTGAATGGCATTGATGTGCCCTTTTGTTTTGTGATCCCAAATCATTCTGAGTTTAATCTCTCTCCTTGATGCTACCCCTGCACCTTTGGTTTGGTGTCATCAGTAAATTTCCTCAATTTACTGCATCTAAAGGAGGAAGGTGTAGAAGAAGGTCAGGAAAATATAATCACCCAAACTGGAATTCAGCCAGGACACAGGGTTAACTACCTTTGCTCTTACAAGAAGTGCCAGAAAATCTTTAATGACCATAAGCAGTCAGGGCTGCAGTCTGATGTCTCATCTTCTACAGAGCACCTTTAGAAGTGCAGCTCCATATCCTGCTGTGCTGAGGAATTTATTTGCCCTGACTCAGAAGAAGGAATGCCTCATGCTCAGTCACCTGTACAGTTTTTTCCAGCGCCTTGCCTTCTTTTTTTGTGTGCTTGGGGATTCTCCTGTGCAATTACTAAGCCAGGTTTGGCTCTGCTTAGCTTGAGCTCTGACAGTATCACAGCCTGAGGTGCTGCAAACAGAGTGCTACCTTCAGAAACCCAAGTGCATCCGAGCTGCTTGGGTTTTTTCCCTCCACAAAGAGCCCCCATGCAGCCCCACTGTCAGATGTGGCTCTGCTGGGACAAAGTAGCATCTGTCACCCTCACACAACCAGCAGAACCGACTGCCAAGATGAACACTTTGGTGCTGAGCTTTCAAAGGTGCCTTTGAAGCCTGCATGCGTTTCTTTGCCCAGGAATACCCTTTGGATGCTCAGGCTGTGCTGTTGTGATCAGTGATACCAGCTTGCATGAGCAGCCTCCTGCAGCTGCCAGCATGGGATTTGGGGCTTGCAGGTTTTATTTTAAATGACAGAAGATCCAAAGGACCGTTGTATTTCCTGTCTCAGGAATATTTTTGTGTTACTGTCCCAGCTCTAATGACCTGGCATCCTCCTCAACAAGCTCCTTGTTCCTACAGAGGGGTTTGGATTTTACTCACTGTGCTTTAGAATGGGTATATATGGGATAGGTCTGGTTTATTCTTGCTGGGTATGCCCAGGATGACCATGTGTGAGATGAAATGAGATGAGGAGATCCTGCTGTGGTTGAAAAGGGCAGGAGGAAGCTCTGCCAGCAGCAGTTACTGTGTTAGTAATTCCCTAGGAGGATGAGGATAACTGGTTTACCAGATCAGGCCCGAAGTGATGTACATTAAACAGCACTTCCATGGTTTGCTCTTTTCCACTACTTTTATGAGAAGAAACAGGTCATTTCAGCACTTAGATTGTTCCACCTAAATTAGTCTCTCCTCTGGCTCATAATTTTAATATTTGTAATTACAAAAATCCCATATTGATGGCATTTTCTGAATTCTTGGCTGACTCTTTTGTTCTGTTTGTTCTTTGCAGAGCCAGCTACTATCGTAAGGGTGGGTGTGCAATGTTGCCTGTCAAATGGATGCCTCCTGAGGCTTTCATGGAAGGGATATTTACATCAAAAACAGACACATGGTGCGCTTCCTTTCCTCTGCTGGCCGGTCTGTCCGTGTTGGAACTCCTTTTGTAA
Organism: Hypocryptadius cinnamomeus; assembly: GCA_013400635.1. Lineage (NCBI taxonomy): Eukaryota > Metazoa > Chordata > Aves > Passeriformes > Zosteropidae > Hypocryptadius > Hypocryptadius cinnamomeus. Next base: position 19,882 of record VYZP01068439.1, on the reverse strand, counting down.
ACCATGAATATTTTGTAAAAAACACACATTCTTGTTCACTTCTCACATACTAAAAAGACAAGCTGGGTCTTTCAGAGCCAGCAGCGTTTGAGGAGACAAGGGAGCAGAAAGGTCAGACCTGTGCAGAGGTGGGTGCTGCAGGGCAGGTGAGCAGGCAGGGAAGCGAGATCAGAGCAGATGCAGGTGCTGCTCCAGCAGGAGAGCATCAGTCCCACTCTGAGGAAAGCAGCATGAGAGGCTGCAGGCTCAATCCATCCTGCCAGTTAGGGAGAAGGGTGTCCTACATTGTGGGTTTTGCCTTTCTCCTGGCCTGTAGCAGCACTTGGAGCTCCTGTGTGGGCAGAGGTGGGGAGGAAAATCGGAAGAGCAGGAGGCAAGAGCTCAGGGAGTGTGTGGAGGGGGAAGGCGCTGGTGGCCAGGACACAGCTCTTGAGCAAGCCCCAGCAGAGGGGTGAGGTCCACACCCTGGTACTGCTGAGCTCTGCCTGTCTCAGCACCAAGCAGAGCAGTTTCCCATTGCTGCACATCTCTCTACAATTTTAACCAACAAGGTTGTGGTTCCCAAGCCATTGACCAGGTGAATGCTTTGGAGGGGGTCCTGTCCCAGCCACTGTCCCCAGGGCTTTGCAGGCCACAGCACCCAGGCCAGGGCTGTGTTTGCTGGGGAGTGTTTTCATTGTGTTCTGAGTGACAGGTGGGGCCTGTGGGCCTCACAGCATCAGTGGGGATTCACTAGCAGGATATTTCATGCAGGGGTAGCTATTCCAGAGGAAACGTTTGCCAAAACTTCTCTCTCCAGCAGTGGTCAGTGTCTCAGAAAAGGATGACCTGACTTTCACTTTTGTTACCTCCAGTTGAGCAGTGCTGAGTAGAAGGGCAAAGCAACCATGTTTACCCACCTACATCATAGGCTTCACTCACCGAGCAGACAACTACTGGTATTTTATATTAAAAGTTTTAAAGTTCACTGTTACAACTGTGCAGCTTATTTATGTCTGAATCCTACAGCAGGGTTTCCACCAGCTGCCTGATCAAAGGTTGCAAAGGGCAATGCTGATGGTGCTGAGCCTAAGGGCACTGCCCACTGGTGATGGTCATTCCAGTATCCCTCACTTTGTTTTCCTTTGCTTCTGTACTCAGGTCCTTTGGCGTATTGCTGTGGGAGATATTCTCTTTGGGATACATGCCCTACCCCAGCAAAAGCAACCAGGAGGTTCTGGAGTTTGTCACCAATGGAGGAAGGATGGATCCACCTAAAAACTGCCCTGGCCCTGTGTATGAGACTGTAACTTTGATTTATTCATGCAACTAAGTTTCTGTTTCAAATGCTTTTTCTCTACTCAAAAGTTAATTACTTTTAAGATTGACCTAATCATGGCTAATCTGCCTTATTAAATTTTAGTGCCAGTGATTTCTCCAGTATTTAATTTTTCTGGTTTTTTTGGAGAATAGTTCTGAGCCCATTTGAGAAGTCCTGGCCACTGCTTGTTTGGTCAAAGATGACACAATATTTCTCTATCTTAGGTTAGCTGTGAAACTTCAATGCAACAGACTGTTCACAGGAAGGGAAAACTGGGCTCCTTTATCTGTAGCTCTGCCTACCTTTAGTGTGTTGTCCAAGGAATCCCTTGGTGAATCCCAAGGAACCAAGTGAATGTGTAATTTCTCTGAAAGGCTGTGGATTTCACCCCAATGGTGGTCACATTTCAGTGGTCACCAGTGCATCAGTTGTCCAGCTCCAGGGAAGGCAGAGAACTCTCATTTGTTACAAGCAAGAATGGTGATGAATGTCTGTGATTCCCAAGCTGCCATGAGCGGTTGTCACATCCCACGGGATCTGCCGTTCATGAATGTCTCCTGTTCTGCCCTTCCAGCTACCGCATTATGACCCAGTGTTGGCAGCACCAGCCTGAAGACCGGCCAAACTTTGCCATAATCCTGGAGAGGATTGAGTACTGCACTCAGGTACCAGTGTTCAGATGAGAGGGGTGGAGAGGGTTCTTCTTGAGAAGCTGTCCAGACAAGCCAGGACTCGAGATGAGGAGGCAGCACTGCACTACTGCAGTCAGCAGTCCAGGGGGACTGATGTCAGCCTGGGACCCCTGGCTGGGATATTCACCTCATCAGGTGCTTCATGCTTCTTGTCTTTTGCTGCTGAAAGGCACAGGCTGACACAGGCTTACACAGCTTTACAAAGAGCACACCTGTAGCCCTGCTTCTGCTTATAGAGGCACAGATTCCAACAAACAAAAGAGCAAAGACAGCCCAGCACCTGCACTGTTTTCATATGCCTCACCCCAGCCACTCCATCCCAGTGTTTACCCTTAAGGCATAGTCAGCACTGAACAGAAATAGTCCCAGCTTAGAGCACCCTTTGCAGGTGGTTTCAGCAGCTGTTGGCAATTTTTTTGAATCTGACAGCACTGGAGTAGGCAGGTGGAGAGATGGCTAGGCTAAAGGAGTGGGGATTCTTAGGCTGGGCAACAGGGAAAAGATGTGTCTGGCTTTTCAGGCCAAAATCTGATTTATTTATTCTTTTACCACCAGTTTAGCTTGTGAGGAATAGAGTGGTTTGGAAAATGTTCTCCTGCTTGCATCATCGCAGGCTCCTTGTATGATCTCACTGTTGTTTGCTTCAGTCAGTTGGCTTTCCGTTGCTGTTTGGGAAGCTTGTTTTTTATGTGTGGTTTTGGATCCTGGGATTGGGAGGCATTTTTTTCTTCTATCTGTAGCTTGCCATGGCATATAGCAATAAGTAAAGGTTGCCAAGATCACTGCATTTTCTCTCAGTTTAATTTTCAAAACTGCTTAAATAGCTCAGAACCACAGCCCCTGTGGATTCAGGCTTCAATGGGTCTGCCAGTATTGTCTTCACTCTGCATTCCCATTCCTCCCTTCTTGTGTGGAGGCAATACTTACATGGTTCCAACTTTCTCAATATTATCTCAGAGTGTTATGAACTCTGAGATGATAGAGATTCCAAAAAGCATTCCCACAGGAAGTTTTGCTGGACATAAAAAATGCTTTTCATTGGTTTTGTGCCTCTGCTGTTCTATGGTGAGTTTAAGGGTAACTTTCTTTTAAAGAGTTGGATTTTAAGGATATCCTGCTGCATCTCACACCTAACTGCACTTTGTCTACATCTCCTCCTCATGGAATGTGGGCTCTGGGTGGTGGGATGTGTTGAGATCATAGCACGACAGCTGCTCGATGTGTGATGGCTGCAGACTTTGAGAAATTCCCGTTGTTCCCTTCGGCAGGATCCCGATGTCATCAACACCGCCTTGCCGGTAGAATACGGCCCATCGGCTGAGGAGGAGGAGAAGGTGGCGATGCGCCCCGACGATCCAGAAGGAATTCCTCCTCTCTTGGTCTCAACACACCAAGACAGAAAGGATGATAAGCAAACCCTGCCATCTCCACCACCCCTGCCGTCAGCCGCCACTGCTGGAAAATCTCTAGGGAAAGTGGGAGCCTTGGAACAGCCAGCGCCAGGGAAGGTGCAGTCAGCCACAGCGGGGGGACACATCAACATGGCCTATGCCCAGTCCAACCCCCCTTCTGAGCTTCACAAAAGCCGGAGCTCCAGAAACAAGCCCACCAACCTCTGGAATCCAACCTACGGCTCCTGGTTTGCGGAGAAGCAGGCCAGCAAAAACAGTTCTCTGCTGCAGAAGGAGAGGCCCGAGAGGGAGAATTTGGGACAGGAAGGAAACTGTACTGTGGGGCCCAACATTGTGACTGGCAGGCTGCCAGGCTCCTCCCTGCTCTTGGAGCCATCTTCCCTAACCGCAAGCGTTAAAGAAGTGCCTCTCTTTAGGCTCCGCCACTTCCCCTGTGGGAATGTCAACTACGGATACCAGCAGCAGGGCTTACCCTTGGAAAGCTCCGCACCACCTTGCGCTAGCAGTTATGAGGACCCTGTCCTTAGAAACAAGAGCCACATAACCCAGCAGGGGCCCTGAGAGCCCTCGACCCTCTCTTGACTTTCCCCCCCCGTGGCCCCTGAGCCTTGAAGAGATGTCCTGTTACCCAGCACACCACGAGCAAGGCATCGGACAGCATCACCTCCTGTTTTGTGCAGACTTGCTCCAAAAGTGCCACCCTTGACGCTGTAATTTCTACTAACCCGAGAGGCTTCAAACCAGCGGAGCCCCGGCAGAGTCAGAGGAACGAGGGGGAGGGAGGATGCAGGGAACTGTTGTTAACTGCAAGGCCCAGCTGCTGTTGCATCAACTCATCCGCATGGTTGTCGTCATGCCCTTCCCGTGAGCTTTTCCCAGTTGTGCGTCCTCTGCTTCCGTGTCAAGCCGCGGCTCACTGCCATGAGTGTTTCATGTCTGGGCTTTTCCGTGCCAAACTTGTCGTTGCTGTGGAAGACCTGGAGGTCTTGTAGTGGGTTTGGGAAGAGCGTCCTCTATCCAAACCAAACCAAAAAAAATATGACAGCGCTGAATGGTGACACGATGGCATGTTCTCAAGTCTTGGTCCAGCTGCAATCCAGTCTTCGGAAGTCCTTGAATGCACAGTGTTGCGGGGGTGCTGGCAGGGCAATGGAAAAACCCTGGTCACACTGCATCACTTGAAGGGGAGGGGAGAGGAAGCAGAGGATGGGTGTAGATGCTACGAGGCGTTCAGGGGGCAGGCATTGTTTGACTGGGGTTTTCTTTGGTTTGTTTTTGTTCACCTATGCTTAAGCACCAGAACCGAGTAAAGCCCTTTAAAATTCCTTCTGTCCTGCAAAAGTAGGGATGCCCTTCATCAGGAATGTGAAAGTATCAAGTGGAATCAGGGTGAAGCTTTAAAGGACCATGGTCATGAGAGAGACTCTCACCATGCCCTGAAAAGGGACAGCCACCTGCATGCCTCGAAGGTTTGAAATAGCCTTTGACATACGCTGTATGAACAACACCATAAAGGCAGAAGACTACATCGTGCCACTGTCTGGAAGCCAGATACTGTCTGTACTGAAGGCTTTAGAGCCCTTTTTCCTTTGGCAAAATACGTGTATGATAGTGGTTTAAGGACAAACACTCCATTGACTCACTTTGTACACCCCGTGCATGAAAAATATTCCAGTTAAATGTATTGTCAAAACATAGATGTAGGAAATAATTCATGTGTAAAGATGTGCATTAGTAACTTCAGCTTGGGGTTGGGAGGAGCTGTTTTAGCATGATCGCTATCCAAAAAAGGGGTGCTTATTTCCATAGAAATGGGAGTACTGGAGCATCAGCAAAGGAGTGGGAAGGTGTTCTTCAGTCTGAGATTCTTCATTTCAGTGAAGTGACCCTGAGTCTGGCCCTGGATCCAAACGTTGAGGTAAGCTTCCTGTCTTCATCAGGGAACAAACCAGAATCCCTATACCTCCTAAACTTTGGGATGGGCAGGTTGAAATTGGAGGACTTGGCTTGGGCCACCCCCCTTGTAAAAAACACATTGCAGGGGGAGCACTAGTGTGCTCTCCTAATCTGCCTTTCTGATGCCTCTGATACACAGAATTAAATCCTTTTTTTAGACCAAAGCCAAAAGCAGATGTGGTGACTGGTTAACAGACTGTGCTCATGTGTTGGGAAGCTTGGGTCAGGGGCTGCTCTGAATTTCATGTTCATCTGCCAGAGATCCATCTCACTGCTGCTGTATGGGTTAGGAGGGATAACAAGGGTCACACTTACAGGCTTCTTTAGGCTGAGCTAAGAGGGTATTTGTCATCTCCCAGGTTATTAGGCTTGCAGCTCTTGCTGTGAAATAGCCACTGGGGAGGGATTCTGTCTAGCTTAGGATTGTGTTAGTGTCACACCAGTCTCTCTCTCTCTAGCTCAGTAAACTCAGTGGGGTAGTTTCTCGAGTCTCAGGAAAGCTGATTAATTCAGGAGGCAAGCACCATCTGAACAATTTATTACACTGGTACATTATTCACATATAATAGCAATTTTCATTTAGGTATTCCAGCTTTCTCATTTTCAGAAGAGCCGAAGCTCCTCGTTGTTTTCTTTAGCCTTTCTTTGGAAAGGGGCACACTCTGAGTTTTTGCTGCCTTACAAAGTTACTGAAGGCAGAAGCTGACCTGTTTACTGATGAGTGTTTTCAAAAGAATGCACAAGAAAAAAAAGTTGCTAAGTTAATGATCTTTGACTAGCTGAAATTATTAATTCTTGGATCTGGGGCAGCAGCTTTGATGCTGCACAAATGCAGATAAGCTGCCAGGTTATGATGTTAAAGGTGGAATTTCTAAAGAAACTTAAAAAGCACAAGCAGCAAGAGATGATTTTAAGTCTGTAGGTGTGGAAGGCAGGCTCTCCCAGCCATGATGAGAGTGTGGTTGCTGCTTTGAGCTTGTGCTGTGCAGCTATTTTATCATAGAATTTCTTACAGAATGGGAGTTGTAAAAAAATGAAGGAGCTAAACACAGTCCTGCTTCTTACCTATGGAATATGTCAAGAGATAATTCTGATCAGGGGAAATGGTGAATTACTACTGAATTCTCCAGTCTGCTGAATACAGTGCATTGAGACAAATAATGTTCGGCACTGGCAGCTGCTTTTAAGCGAGCTTCCCTCCCCAGTGCAAAATGCTTTGTTGTGGGTTCTTTAATGGTCTGGATTTTCTTGGTTGGTTGGAGTTTTGGGGTTTGTTTGTATTACCGTTGTTTGAGGTTTTTTTTAATCCCTCTCTCTTAACTCTTGGAATTCAGAAATCCAGTTTGGGCTTATTTTTAATGTTAAAACCATACAATTTCTGAGCTCTTCCACAGCAAGCATTTAGTTTGGTATCTCTGTGTGCTGTCCAAGCACAGTACCCCAGGTTGCAAAAATTGTTCTGTAAATATTGGTGGTAATCAAATCTCCTCACTTAGAAACAGAAGCTGGAGCATTTGCCTGTCCTCTTCCTTAGAAAACAAATGCTACCATTAATTGCTTGGGCCAAAGAGTGCTCTGTTAATTGTATTCAGGCTGCAGTTGCCATGAGCATGAACCACAGAATTTTAATTTCTGTGTCTAGGACAATTCACCTGCTCAGTACTCAGAGCTGCAGGGACCAGAAGGGATTTAAGACACCATGAGCTCACCAGAGCAAAGCACTCTGTAAATCCTAAATTCCTCTATCAAAGCCTTCCATGCTAGGAGAAAAACAAATTCAAATTATTTTAACCCTCTTACCCATTTTTGTCAATGACTTCTTTTTTAAATTATAGGTTTTTGACACACTGTATATTTTTAAGGAACTTGTTTTAAGACCGTTAATCTTTTGTGTTGGTAATAATGATGTTTTGATTTATGTGTTCTTCATTCTGCAGTGGAAAAGCGGGAAGCAGTATGATCTACAGGATGTAAAGCACAACTGGGGAAAAACCCTGTGCTTATGCTCTGAAAATGGCTCATTTCCATGTGGATGTTACTTGGTTTCCTATAGAAGATAGGTAGGTTTCTGGTTCTGTGAGCTGCTGGAGGTAAATTAGGTTCGGATGCCTGTCTCTCTACCTTTCCAGCTGTCCCATCATCTTCCCTTTGTGCCAGTGAACCTTGTTTCCCCACCACGTGCCTGGGAACGAAGCAGGGCAGGAGCAAGGGTGGTTCTGCTCCCCTGAGGCAGTGAGGGGTTGGGGTGGGAGAGGGGCTTGGCCCCAGCCAGAGGAGGTGCAGGGACCACAGGAGGGAAGCCCCAGGGCTGCGTTAGTTTGGCCGAGTCGGTCTCGGGCAGCGGTGTCGGACCGTGGCTGCTCCGGCTTCCCTGCACAGGGAGCAGCCCAGCACGGCACACCAGGGCTGGAACAGGGAATGGCAGGTGCCACGTTGCATGTCTGCTCCTGCTACTGCGCCTGGCTGCTGGGGGATGAGAGCCTTGAGGTGGGAATAGCATAAAACAGCCTTCCACAGCAGCAAAGACATCGCTGTTCGTCTGTCCCAGAGTTAAACCCATCACAGGGAAACGTCCCAAGTGTCTGCTCCTGGCTTCTTTTAGTACCGAGCTTCATTTTAGGAGTGTCTGTCTCATGTACAGCCGTTTATGCAACATTGTTTATAAAGGAAGGGCCTGTGCACTTCAGGGATACTATGAAGAAAAATACTAATATATGGTCATTGAGTATTTTGTATTGAATAGTGTATTTGTATTGTAAACAAGTGTAGTGAATCACAAGGCATGAAGACAAATAAAGTGACAGTAGCTGGATTTCTGTGTTGGGCTGTGCAATGATTGGATCAATGTCCAGATGTCTCTGGACATCCATTTTTACTTGGCAAAGTTGCAGAAGTATTAGGGTGATGAACACCTCTTTGCAGATGCTACACACCAGGTTTCTTACAGGGGAAGGTGCCCTTCCCTCTGTCACCAGGAAGGCTGGCTTTTACCCACAGCAAACTGGCCAGTACAAAAACAGAACAAAGGATATGGCTGAAGATAGCATTTGGGTGTTTTCCTAAATGTATGTATCTAAGACAGCCTTTGAGTCGGGACTGAGGGTAGGTCTACCTGTAAGATGTATTTTAATTCATTTTCAGTATTGAAAATGACACTATTGAATCTTGTGACAGTTCTAGGAAGAGATAGCTTCTGCCCTGAAGCACTCACTTTTTATCCCATCCCATATCACTCCTATGGCCCAGGCAGCTGCATTCTCATGAAATGCTCCTTGAAATTAGGACTGACCTACTATATATAAACTTTCTCCTTCATGTGCTCATTCTACAGCAGGATAGTGCTCTGGTTTGGTTAACAAGACTTTTCCAGTAGGCACCTTTCCCCTCCCTCGTTTTCTTCCCTGTCTTAACTCAAAAGGGAGCTCTCCTGTGCTCTTCCAGGAACAGGACTGGTCAGCAGCCAGCCACCACAGCCTGGTTTGGATCTGGCACTGGCTGGAAATTTCTGCTGTAATTCCCCTTTTTTCCAGAGTTGTCAGTCTGCAGCCAGGCACGGAAAAAGATGCAGGTGGGTACTCTGCTATGTGGCTTTCATGGACAGTTTCAGTTTCCACCTGGTCCTTGACAAGGCTTCTGCAAACTCTGAGCTCTGAAAAAGCCATGACAAAAAAGCTGGATTTGCCACCTCTCACAGGTGACAGAGTTAACTTGTCAGAGGAACTAGGCTGTGTCTTGCAGCTCTGCAGAGCCAGCCTTGGACCCGTGTGCAGCACTGAAGGCACAGGCTCCCTGCCCAGAAAGCCATTTCTGTCACCATCTGCAGAACAGTCACTGAGTCCAGCTGAGCTGAGATCCCTAGAAATTAATTCCCCATCCTTGCACACCTCAAGAAAATTCTTATCCTCCTGATGCATGCACCTTTGGTCTCTCCTTTCCAGCCAGTGTTCAAGAAAACTTGAAAGATTTAATTGCTAAGAGTACTGAGGGACATTTTCTTTATCAGGACCTGAGACATGCTGTGGAACAAGCCTGAGAGTCTGCAGAGAGAGCACAGAATTGCTGGGGACCATCTGTTTATTTGTTTATAAACTACACATCATGTTTTATTTATGTAGTTTCTCGGGACTTTGAGGATCATTTGGCTTTTTTTCTAACCAGTCAGGGGCTGTGATAGTACACTCCTCTGCACAGCACCTAATTTCAAACTTCACTGCCACTTATTTTCAAAATTTTCTTTATGACACAGTGTCCTCCTGCAAGAGTTGTAGTAAAGGATTATGGCAACTTACCTTGGATTTAGGGAAGCACAAATCCCTTCCCCTCATCACCTTGAAGAGAGCCATCAGTAATCCTTTCTGGAATGGACTGATTTCTGTTTCAGACAGCATAATTTTACAGTGCTTCTTGCTTCCTGGCAGAAGATTCTGAGAGCTACCAAAACAGCTCCATCCTGATAACAGTGAGACTTGCTCCTCTAAGCCACAGTGCTCCAGCCAATTACAGCCAGAGCTTCCAGGAGAGATGTGCTGCTGGCTGAAGCTGAAATGGAAGGTAGAGCACAATACACCAGTGCCAGATGGTATCTGTGCCCTCTCCTGCACCCACCAGGCAGCTTCAGTGAGGCCCAGACCCCACTTCCAGCTGAACTGTGTGGAGCTACAGAGCTGTGCAAGGTGCAGCCTGACACCCCTGCAGGAAAAACAAGCTCCCATGAAGCATCTGTGCAAGACAGACCACACAGAAATGCTGTGACTCCAACAAGCTGCCCCAGCTTGCTGCCTCACCCACACACTTGTTCCCTCCTGGAGAACTCCCACTGCCCCTCAGATAAAGCAGTTCCACCCATTCCATCTGGTCAGGCAGGAAAAAGAGCATTCCTGGTAATGAGTGGCTCCTGACAGAAACTCCACTGCTCACCCAGGAGCACCAGGCTGTGACAGAAAGTGCTGTGCAAAGGCGTTGTTTGGAGCTGGTAGTTCCGTGCTGAACAGCCAGGAGAGAGAAAAACCTTCTGGTTCACAGCTGGCAGTTGCACACTGAACTCCCTGCACTTAATTTGTACAGAAGAACTGAAGGAAGAAAGGTACTTTCTGTAAAGACCCAATGAAAATTCTTTTTGCTCTACTATTTAACAGGGTTTCATTTTATTAATATCAGCAGGAAACAGATATTAGACAAAGTAAAGTTCAGTACATCACTGAATATCTGCATCTCTAAATATAAAGCATTACCTTTTTTTTACATTCAAAATTTACACCTTTTATATTCAATTAAAAATTCCCATGAGTTAGAATACAATATGCATTATTTTAAATACAGTTCAGGAAAAATAACTACAGCAACATTTAAAAGAAGGTTACAGCAGCAGGATTCTGTCTAAAAATAGATTTAACGTATCACTTCTTCAAGTAGGCAAGAGCAAGCAAATAATTTAAGAGTAAAATGACTGTTTTGGAACACAAAACCATCCAGTTAAGATAAGGTTTACATATGCTGAGCAATTAAAATACATTCTATGTTTAAAACATGGACAAAAGATTAGCTGTTCTAAAAGGCTGATACACAAATGATGTCCCATTACAGTGCTGTACCTAAAATTATCCTTAAGTCATCATAAGATCTCACAAAAAATGTATACTGGAAACTGTTCCAAAGCAAACAAAGAAACAGTGTCACAAATTAATCAAATAATGGCAACAGCTTACGTGAAAACCCTGTATCTGTTCCATACCATTGGCAGGAATTACCTTGCTGTATTTATACAGACTTAATATTTATGATAAGGGAATTATGTATTCCACTCTAGTTTATTTGCATTTTACAACTGTGATACTCATTGCCTGCAGCACCCCAAACAAAAAAATAGTCTCTAAAAATGAGGGTAGCTCTCCAGGAGAGTGCAAAGTGCATTATTTTAAAGAGTGCATTTTGTATGTAGCTCCTTCTACGAATGCAGAACAAAAAGTGCTTGTTACTGTACAGACTGACATGCAGCATATTTGTGCTTTTTAAAGGCTTCTTATTTAGTTGCTGCTCTTCACTAGGAGAGGGGCAAATCCTTGTCTTTATCAGCCCTTTTGTATTATGGAGAGGAGGAGGAGAGGAGGGGGAAAGACGAAGAGAGATCTGAACAATAAAATGCAAAAATACCCACAACTGTTTGGAAAAGGAGCAGGGGGGTTTGGCTTTTATTTTTTTTTCCTTTCTTATTGCTAGCAGCTGGTATTGGAATTGACAAAGTGCCCAGCAACCAGGCTAATGTCACCCATCAACCACCTCCACTGTCAAAAGCAGGCAATGCACAAACATTTCCAGTTCATTACTACATGGAGAAAAACCCTCTGAATACTGCATGAACCACACAGGAACTTTAGAGAACGCTGCAGACACTCTGTTCTCCAACTGGGATGGTTCTCAAATGATGCAGCATCTTAAACCCAAGATGCTTTAATAACCTTCCAGGCAAGGGTCATTAAAGTAAGAGGAACTCAACAGTGGTTTTACTTCTTAACATGACTGAACACTTTTTTCTCTCTCTATTTTTTATATATATATATTTATATAAAATATATATATTATATACACACGCATCCATATATACTTCTATATGTTAAACACAAACGCGGATTTAAAGATTCCAAAATAAGTGTGCATTCTAGGCGGGGTGGCTTTGTGCTTTGAAATACTCCTTCCCCACTCTGTGAGCAGCACCCTGTGGGCTCAGCAGATGTCATCCACCAGCTTGGCCCCGTTGATGCCCCGGTAGGTGACCCTGCTGGGGCGCACCAGGACGCCGTGGTTCAGCCTGCAGCTGAAGTAGCGCTTCTCCCCCACGGAGCCGTCGTTCTTCCCCTTGGCACTGCGGAGCTCCAGCCCCAGCCAGACCCCCGGGGCAAAGTCTGTGGGGCCGATGTACCTGATGGTGCCCATCTCGTTGGAGCTGGTCAGGAGAACCTGGGAGCCTTCGTGCAGCTTCACGGGCCCCTCGGAGGGAGCTGCCGAGCTGCTGCTCCAGCTGCGCCGCAGCACAGAGCTCTTGGATCTAGTGAGAAAGGAAAGGGAACAAAAAAAGTCTTTTTTTTTTGTTATAAAACATCCAGGGCAAATCTGTAATTCAAGGAAGTGGGTGGGGGAAAAAACAAACCCTCAAATCCCTTTTTAGAAAAACTGGGTTCGATCTCGTGTAACTAACAAACCATGAAATAACAGTAACAGGCCGCTACACTCGGCAGTCTGGAGTATTGGAAAAGCAATTTCCTTCACCCAGTGCTAGGATCTACAGTATTTACAACAGGTGATAGTATTGGTAAATTAAGCCATACAAAGCATTTTATTTGGGGCTTAAAACAGTTTAACCGAAACAACTTTTACCATACAACTGTCTGTCAGGATCACCAGAACAAAGTGAAGTCCTTTACCAAGAGCCTCTCAACTTCACCCAGCTGTGTAAATATAAGAATTTGGAGAATAGGAATGGAAAACAACTTTAATGCCAACCTGAATTCTAGGACTGTACTCCTGGATGCTCATGGAAAAATTACTACTGGTTCATTTTGGGGAAAAAAAAAAAAAAAGAACATGTAAAGGTCTAGATATCCTATAAGCACCAAGGGGTTTTTTTGAGCAAAGCCAACAGCCAGCTCACCCGAGCACTTGAAACTCGTAACACTCACCTAACAAAGGCATTTCTTCTGTTTATCTCCTTTTGTGAAGATGCAGAAGTGCTGCTTAGACTGCGTCTAAAACCTGAGTGGAAAGATTAATAAGCTGTCTAGGACTTCTTAAGAGGAAAAAAAAAAAAAACAACCTTTATGAACACATATTCTTTGTGGGTTTTTTTATACTGCTTCCACTACATTTGCTGCATATTCTCCCCTCTAATTTGGAAATTAAATGATGAAATTTCTCATGAACATATATGCCTATAATATGTTTGGCTTTTCAGAGGGAACAGAAATTAAATTAAACAAACTAAACAAGGGTAATTTGAAGGTCTTTTCATGAGAAGCTAAAGTAGAGGAAAAGAAAACCAACTACTTCAAGTACCTCACACAAGTTTTCGTAATTTCATACGGACATCCCCCCACTGATCCCTTCATCAATCTCAATTTGTATTAAGGAGCAGGTTCCATTCCCCTTTCCCTCTGATTAGAATGCAATATTAGCAGGAAGGGAAGATTGCCAACAATCATAACTGACATAATTCTTTCTGCCAGTAGAGTGTTAAGAACAATACAGTACTCCACTTCTGCAGGCTAGATTTTTAGGAAGGGAGCAGCCAGACTTGGGGTCCCTGAAAATCTCTTGTGCTTTTGGAAAAGTTGGCTTTGTGCAGATGTTCAGGCTGCAGAGCAGGGCCTGCCTCACCCAAATCCCAATGTCTCCCACTCCTACCTGGAAAAGTGTGAGTTACTTTACTCCACGAAGTCTCTGTGAGAGAATCCAGAGAACCAGTCAGTCTGAAAAGCAATAACATAATAAAGAGGTCATTTCAACTCAACTCTGAACACACCTACTTGCTTCTTGTCAAATATTGATGAGGTTTTGATTCTTTCCTTCTCCATCTGCCCCCAAGATATACCAGCATTCCTGCTGCACTCAGGCTGCTGTGCAAGAAGTGCCTGGAGAACCTCAGAGTATTTGAATTACTTGCCTCTAACTCACTGAGACAGCAGGTATGATTCTGAGGCAAGTTCCTAACAGTTTGCCTGAGCTGGCTTAGTCAGAGAAATAAAAGCAAGAACATGTATGGCAGACTAACTACATACAAATACAGGAGGAAAGAGTAGAGAACTCCTTGGATGCTCTTCCTGGAAACTAAGGAAGAGACCACAAGCAAGTGGTGCATGATTTGGATCCTCTGTGCAGTTAGCTGAGATTAAAAGAGCCTTTTTTAGTCATGTCCAAGGGCAATTTCCTTTTATAATTGAATTTAGCAGAACACATCAGGATTGGGTCATGAAAGTAAGGTTTAATGAACACAGAGTATCAGAGGCCCTGGAATAAAAATACTACAGGTAGCTGCAAGAGAAAATATGGGAAATGCATTTCTAGTTTTACACTCTGTTTTCAAAAAGCTGATCAAAAGCCACCATATTTTTAATGGAGATTATAAACTTACATTTGCAGAAGAAAACATTTGTATCTTCAGTATGTGTTCAAAAATTTGTTCCACGTTAGAAATGTATTAAGAAATCATTTGGCAACCCCAACATGACAAGAGGTTCAGTGCTCACCTCTGTACACGAGATGGGGGTGCAAATATGCCATATCTGGGAAGGCAGCTGAAGTACTGCACTCCTCCCACAGAGCCATCGTTCTTCCCATGGGGCTTGTCCAATTCAATTCCACACCAGAACCCTACAATGCAAAACAGTAAAATCAGGGCATTTTGAACAAAACACTACAGGCTTTTCTTCATCTAGACCACTGGCACAGCTGGCACTCACCCACATCAAGGAAAACAGTTTCTAGTTAGAAAATGTCAAGATGCTAATAGTAAATATGAGTATTATAAAACAGCTATCTATGCAATTATGAAAAATTTATACCCTAATAAATCTAATTATCTCATAATTTTTATATGCTTTCAGTAAAATTATTATTTTAATTAATACAAAAAAGTTAAAGCATTTGAGGAATATATATGTGTTTATATATAAATATATGTACACACTAAAGTAAAATGGAATGTTACTGAGCATAACTGGCTCTTGGACAACAAGGGGACAGCAAAGAGCAGCACTGCTGTTTCACATTTCCCTCTTCATTCCTCTGACCACATGGTTTATGCCTCATCTGAGATCATCAACAGTAAAATTAAAGTTTTGATATTAATTCGTTCTTTCTCTCTATCTAGCAAGTTATAATTAATACAAATTGCAAGGTTGGTCATGTGATATCAAGAGAAGGGTGTAAAAATGGGAACTGGCCATCAATTAATCTCATACAGAACACTGAATAGGCAGCAAGATGTTAATGAGCTTGATCATTCATAACCTGTGATAAATGTGAGCTAATTACACAAAGGTGCTAAATTTCATACTCCATTAGTAGTCCTTATGCTATCCATCCCCAGAAGATTCAGAATTTAATTCAAGTCACTTGGTACTAAGGCACTGGATAAAACTGTAATTCTAATTATCAGCTCAAGAAACTCAAGAATGACAGCTTATGAATTAGAAGGGCTCAGTATATCAGAAGTTCTCCCCTTCCCACTTTTAAAATTAAGATCTGCATTGCAGCAGAAGGAACAAACCTTGGATAACTTCCAGAGCTTTGATACACATTAGAACTGAAATACTTAAACGTGCATCTGCTACATTTTCTATAAATTACTGGGTTAACAAATGGTGATGATTTGTCATCTTTCCATCCTCACTTCTTACAATAGCATGTTTTCCTCAAAAAAAAAAATTTACAAAAAATTATGTTTCTGATTTAAAGCAGAGAGGGAGGAGACTTCACATTGTCAAACAGCTTTCTGATTTCACAGTTGTCAGTGTATGTGGGAAACAGCCCTCTTCTCCCTGATCACTTTGTCAGCAGCAACACAAAGAGTGATGACATTGAAGTGTCCCTCAGGTCACTGCAGTACCTGAGCAGGGGCTGCCTACAGTGAAACTGGGCAACGGGGCAGGGATGAAACAAGTACAGAGCCTGTAGCACGACCTTGCATCCCGACGGGGTTCTTTAAATGCTGATGCCACCCAGTGTCACGACAGAGTACTGCCAATCACCCACCGGCCACACAGCCCTCACCCAAAGCAGGTCCTCACATTACTCTTGCAGTAAGATTATAGACAGGGCCATAGAGAAGATAATATTAGATTCAAAATTAATTTCCACAATGCACAACAACTGGCTGCCTTTGACAGCACTTGGCTTCACTGCAAAGTGGTTTTTTTAGCAAGGGGAAGGGAGAAGATGAAAGGGAGAAGGATGAGAAAACAGTGGTAGGGGTTGGGGCTTTTTGAGATGTTTGTAACTTTATTGATTTGTGACATAAAGGTTTGTTACTTAAAATTTTAATGTTCACAATTACCCTCTTAAAGATGCCAGTAAGTTAAGAAATAAGACTGGTACATGGCATAAGAGTGCCACTATTGCAAGAGACAAGCTGGGTCAAAAAGCCTTAATACAAAAAGTAAGGAGTAAATGAATGTGATCTCAATAAACTATATACTCCTTTGGAGAATAAACTGAGGATTTTCAGAAAGCTTTAATAAGAAGTTGGACTCTATGATCCTTGGAGTCCCTTCCAACCAAGAATATTCTGTGATCTGTAATACCTACAACTTCACCATCAAAGTATCTCTCCTACGTAAGTCAAGCTAGTGGACAAATAAAAGTCACATTTTAAACCATTATTTTTTCCTGACAGTTGCATTAAACTAAAAAATATTCAGTCAAACATAAGAGGGAGAGGGGGAGAGAGAGAGAAAGAAAGAACTTGGAAACCAACCAATTTAAATTTAGAATTCTTTTGGAAGGAGTGAGGGAAAAGATGGATTTCCATTCATGTGCTCACATGTAAGCTATTCCATACTGATTTGACAACATATTCAGAGCACTGCACATACCTGGTGCAAATTTTGTTGTCCCACAAAATCTAACAGTGCCTGTTCTCTGTCCCACCACCAGTACTCTGTCTCCAACCTGGATTTCTCCATCAAGAGCATTTTTCCTCGTGGTTGGGGAACTATACAGCCCTGGTCAAGAGAAGAACATCTGAAATTAGTGAGATTAAATATTTAAGAAAGTTCTCAACAACAAGCCAACTGATTAGTGAACAGAGTATTTATCTCTAACACAGTGTACCTTCCACACATGGCAACACAAATTTTGCTTAGACAAAAACTTGCTTTGTGCAGCACAAAAACTGGACTACAGCCTTTTCTCTGCTGTAGAAAAGGTACAGTGACCAACTATAAAAACACTTTGCATCTTGAAGATGTTACAAAAATCTTTCTAAAAGTTGCCAAGCTTAAATTTATGGTTAAACTACTTCACAAGTATCTTTCTCAAACTACCTCAGATTCTGAAACAACACAAGCAGTTCTACATAAGTACTTAATGCAGCAGTGAACCCCCTGTGAAAATACACCTCAATACAACAGATCATACCAGCACTAATCTTAGATGAGGCAGAAGGCACTCTGGTCAGGTTCTTTTTACTGCTGCTCGTTGAGTTCCTCTTCTTGGAGTAATTCCGTTTGCCTTCCAAGGAGGCAGTAGAAGAGGAAGAGCTGCTGTACCCAGGAAAACCTAAAGACATAAATGAAAGTTGTCCTTCAGGGATGATCATTTGGAAAAGGAGATTAAGCAGAAGGGAAAGCTTTTGTAATATGGAAGTTATCTGCTCTCCATGGACCACAGAACACAAAGTAAAGAGCCAAAGTTAGAACTTGTTATGCAGCATTTGCACAAACACGTGTCAGAAATGACACAGGTGCACATGACCCTGCCTTGGGAATATGGTGATAGCTGAATGCTAGAAGAGGTCTGCAAAAGCCCATCTTTATTATTCTAGGAAAGTTCATCTAAACAGTCCCAAGCATATTTATTAAAATACATGAGCTTTAGTAATAAGAGACACCACCAGCCTTTCAGCATCCGGCCTACTAAAGATTTGATGAGAAGTAGAAGGAAGGTGATATTATGTGAGTGAATTATTGCCTGGATTAAAGCCTACTATATTCCATTACATACTGTATTAATATTAAAATCTGTACTATAAAACAAGAATGGGAAATAAATCACTTTTATTTCCATTTGCAAACCCTAAAGTCTAAACTGTCCAATAAGACTTATGTTCATCTTTCCTGCTTCCTTTTCGAGGCTCTTCCTCTTCTCCCCTTTCTTAACCCCTTCTGCCCAAAATGAGGCAGGGTACAGCAAGACACATCTATGCCTCAGCTTATCAATGTGAAAAATTAAGATAATATTGCTTATCAAACTTTCCAGACTTTTGAGAAGCTGAATCCATTCGTTTTGGCAAAAAGCTTGATATCGACACAGGGTTCGTTCATTCAATGTAATTTAATTCTCCAATTTTGCAAAACAGTGAGGAAGAACTGAGGAAAGGCAAAGGCAGTGGGTCCAAACAAAAGCTGAGGACAGAAATCTGAAGACTCTGAGATACTCACTGCAGTTGGGCTACAATAAAGAAAATGCAAATTACTGACTAAACAGTGACTAAACAGGCAAACTCCAGCTCCACATCCGAGGTATAAACACACATGCACATTTGCAAACACACGCTACATGTACTTATTTAAAAGCCAGTCCAGGGATGGATTCACTGGAGGTCAGACCACCATTTTTACAGGGATGCAACAAGAACTGCTCCAACTAAACCTGTCATCAAGATACTTCATTTAGTGGGAAATCACAGTGTGGGAGAAGGAAGAGCAGAAAGGATTTCAGCAGGCCATATAATTGATTCCTTTTCCTTCAAGCAAAACAATGATTTGTTACAACACTCCTGACAGGTGAGTATTTGGCCTGTTCTTAAAAACTTCCCATCAGGGAAATCTCAAGACTTCCTCAGTAGTGTATTTCACCACATAATTATCCCTGGTGTTACAGGGTTTTTCTCCCCTAATATAAAACCTCAATCACCACAGTTTAGATCAAGGTTTTTTACTCCCATTACACATGCAGAGTGGGTTATACCACCCTTTGTATTCCAAAGCTTCCAGTTTTAAAACATTTCAGCTTCTGTCTTTTTAATCACACAATCACTAATTTCAAGTCTTTACTCCTAAGTCATGCTTTATAAATCCAGTTGTTGTTGTCTTTTCTGAATTCACAACTGTTCACTCACAGAAGCTATAAAAAGATGCTTTCCTTCACAGACCTGCTGGAGGCAAGTCCAAAGGAGACCATGAAGATGTTTAGAGGGATGGAGCACCTCTTCTATGTGGAAAGGCTGAGAGAGTTGGGGTTGGTCAGCCCCAGAGAAATCTCACTGTGGCCTTTCAGTGCCTGAGGGGGGCCTCCAAGAAAGATGGACAGACTGTTCACGAGTGGAAGCAGTGACAGGACAAGGGGTAGAGGCTTCAGACTGACAGAAAGGAGGCTTAGATCAGATATTAGGAAGAAATTCTTTCCTGTGAGGGTGGGAGACACTGGAACAGGTTACCCAGAGAAGCTGGGTGATATCTAATGACCCCTGATGATCTTTAAGGTCCCTTCCAAGTCAAACTATTCTGTGATTCTGTGCCTTAAAGAAGGAATATTCAAATTCAGACTTCAAATTATTCCAAAGAAATGCTGCTTTTACCAACACTTACAGTATGGTTTTATAGACAATGCCTCAAAGGAGACACAACTTTTAGGGTTTGTTCAAGACAACTGAAAGGTCCCTTTGTGTTTCAAGTTCAGCAAAGTACTGCTGTGGTAGAAGCTATCTAATTGTGAAACTAGATAGTTGCAGAGAATGATTCACATCACATGAAAAAGGAACTCTTTAAAAGCTAGTTTCATTTTTCATATTTGAAGCCTGTTCTGGTGAGTCT
>VYZP01068438.1:0-14720 GCA_013400635.1 Hypocryptadius cinnamomeus | reverse complement strand
CTCCTTTCCCACAGAATTAACAATTTCAATATTCAACAAACCCCTTTTTTGGGCTCCAAATCCCCCCAGGCTCCTGCAGATCCAGGGTTTGGGTTGGTGTCAGTGTGGCAGAACATGGAATCCTCCTGGAATCCCAAAATTTGGGAAGTTCATGTTTCTCCAGAAGGGATTTTTGGGTGGGTGATTTTCAGGTTGGNGTTTCTCCAGAAGGGATTTTTGGGTGGGTGATTTTCAGGTTGGCTGCTTTTCCTCGTTCTCATCCCTTCTCCTTTCCTGCTGTTTTTATTGCTGTATTTATGTTTTTATTCCTGTTTTTTTCTGAGGGACACCAACCTGGATTTCCAGACTGAATTCCAGCAGCTCTCCCAAATTCCTCTCAGTGTCTGGAAAACCCAGAGCAGCTCCTTTCCCACAGAATTAACAATTTCAATATTCAACAAACCCCTTTTTTGGGCTCCAAATCCCCCCAGGCTCCTGCAGATCCAGGGTTTGGGTTGGTGTCAGTGTGGCAGAACATGGAATCCTCCTGGAATCCCAAAATTTGGGAAGTTCATGTTTCTCCAGAAGGGATTTTTGGGTGGGTGATTTTCAGGTTGGCTGCTTTTCCTCGTTCTCATCCCTTCTCCTTTCCTGCTGTTTTTATTGCTGTATTTATGTTTTTATTCCTGTTTTTTTCTGAGGGACACCAACCTGGATTTCCAGACTGAATTCCAGCAGCTCTCCCAAATTCCTCTCAGTGTCTGGAAAACCCAGAGCAGCTCCTTTCCCACAGAATTAACAATTTCAATACTCAACAAACCCCTTTTAGGCTCAGCTTTACCTCCAGCCACACCCCAAACTCAACCTCCCAAGGGGGATAATCCCAGCTGAACACAAGAATGGCTTTTCCTGCTTTTCCTGCCTTTTCCTGACCCTTTTTCCCTCTCTCCCCACCCAGGGGTCACACGGTGAAGGCTGTGTGTGAGTCCTTCCACCTGGCCAAGGACGCTGGCTTCAAGGTGGTGGCCCACATGATGCCAGACTTGCCCAACATGGGGCTGGACAGGGACATGGACCAGTTTTATGTGAGTATTCCTTAAAAAAAAACATCAATTCCCACTTTTTTCCCCATGGAAAACTTCCCGCTCGGTTACCAGATTTGTTTCTAAAAGGCAAACAATTTAAATTTAAAAAAAAAAAAGAGATTTGTTGAACTAGTTCATCCAGAAAATTATATCCCTGTCTCATACAAGCCTGAGTCACTGGGGTCCCTGTGGAAAACAGCTCTTCCCGTATTTACTGAGGCTCCTGCTTTTTTCCAAAGTGGTTTTCCCTCTTGGATTTAGAGTAGGACACAATTCCAGGTTAAAAAGAACCTCTCTGGAAGGTAATTAATTGCAAATTAATTGCAAAATTAGGGTGTGTGTGTGTTATAAAGCTTTTTGGCTCGACGCTGTTCAATTTCTTTGTCAATGATGTGGAAGGAAATATAAAATTATTCCTGGGGAAAATTGGAATGAGAGGAATAAAGAGCAAATAGTGAGCAGTGCAATGATTTAACTACTTTGGTAGATTTTCAGGTTTTGTATTTTTTTTCTTTTCTGAGTCAAAATTGGGTGGGTTTTTTTTAAATAGTGCAGAAATTGGAGTCGTGATGGAGGAATCCCCGGGGAAGGTTGGGCTGGGTGCTGTCTGGCACTAAAAAATATCAGTGTAATGAAATATATTGATTAAAAATACAGGCAGAAAGCAAAAAGCACTTCTGGAAAAAATACCTGGAAAATGCAGTGTACAGGGCAGGAAGGGAGTCCTGAAACCTGGGGTAGGAACCTTTTTGTGAAGGATTTTGTGCAGAATTCCTTGAGTTTTTCCTAAATAAAATGTCTTGGTTCTTTGGCCAAGGTGAGAGACTGGAAGTGATGAGCACAAAATTCCAAATTCCTGCTGCAGGAATTATTTATTATTTATATTATTTATATTAATTATCCTGCTCCTGGATGATTTTTTTATCATGCTCTGGGAAGTGGAGTGTGGACATGACACGGAATTTTCATGGAATTCTCTGTGATGCAGAACCCAGCAAAACCTTGAATCCTTCTTCCCTCAACATCTCATGGAATTGCAGCTGGAGCTCTGTGGGATTGGGCTGGAATTTGTGGTGGAAAAATGGGAATAATTACCAAAAAAAATGGAAAGAGCCAACCCTGGGCAGGATCAAACAGAGAGGAGACCAAAATCCAAGGTGGAAAACTGAGGAGGGCGGAATTACTTCAATTTTTCGTAATTAATTTAATGATAATTATCCTTTGCTGCTTATTGGTGATGAGTGGTTAAAGAATTCCTGCTCCTGGAATTGCTCCTGATTCACTGCAGGAAATGTGGGAATCTGTTGGGAAGGTTGAATTTCTGGGCTCTGAGGGGAAGGCTGGTGCCATCCTGGGTTCCATCCATGCATTAATGACAATTTTCCCAGAAACTGGGGAGGCAGGAGGCAAAGTTTTTGGATCTGGGAGACAAGGATGAGGCTGGAATTGGGAGAGGAGGAATTGAAATAAAGGTGGGGAGAAGGAGGAGGAAGGGTCATTACCCCTTTCTCATCCTCATTTAAATGCTTTATAATTCATTTTTTAAAGTCATACCAGAGAATAAAATACCAAACCAAATTTATTGATTTGTTTCCCCGAGCCCTGGTGAACGTAACAGAAATATCCAGATAAATTCCTAAAATTCCTTCATTCCCAAGGATTCAGTCTCTGTTTCCTGCCTCAACATTTTATATCCTCCTTTTGAGTTGATAAAACTGAAAAAACCTCAAAAACTCTTTGCGTGTTGGGCTGTGCAAATGTTAGTCCAGGCTGGTGAATATTTAAACATTTCTGCTGCGTAAAATTAACAGGGAACAAAGTGGAGGCATCTCCTTAAAATCATGGAATCCTGGAATGGTTTGGGATGGGATTCATGGACCTTCAATCCCATCCCAGGGACACTTCCCACAATCCCAGGGTGCTCCAACCTTTCCTTGGACGTTCCCAGCAATTCTTTGGGAATTCCAGCCCAGCCAGGAATTTCTTCCCAAAATCCCTCCCCTTTCCCAGGGAATTTCCTCCATTCCCAGCTCTCCCAGCCTGGCATTGGATCCATCCCCATCCCAGCTCCTCTCTGGGAAGGAATTTCGGGATCCAGGGGCTTCACTGGGAATTGGGGACTCCAGGAGGGGTCTCCCTTCCCTTTTCCATTCTGGAAGCTATAAAAATCCCTGGGGATGGATCCTGAGTGTCCTGGATCCCAGAATCCCAGAATATTTGGGATGAGATCCATGGGCCTTCCATCCCATCCCACTCCAACCCCACCATCCCATCCTGCTCCAGCCTTTCCTTGGACACTCCCAGGGATTCTCTGGGAATTCCAGCCCAGCCTCTCCCCACCCTCCCAGCCAGGAATTCCTTCCCAAGATCCCACCCCAAATCTCCCCTTTCCCAGTGGGAAGCCATTCCCTCTGTCGTGTCCCTCCATCCCTTGTCCCAAGTCCCTCTCCAGCTCTCCTGGAGCCCCTTTAGGCTCTCCCTGGATCCTTTCCTTCTCCAGGTGAACACCCCCAGCTCTCCAATTCTTTCTCTTTTTGGGATAACAAACCCGTGGCTTTCCAGGGATCTTTATAAACCTTTGATTTTGGGGTAGTTCAAATTAACTTCAGACAAAATAATTTCATTTTTTGTGAGCCCTCCCCCTCTCCATCCACTTCCCAGCTCAGCAGAAGGTCGGACACAAAGCAACCCGCTTGACTTTAGAAGTTCTGAGCACCTTCAGCACCAGTTGAAATAATAACAATAAATCCAGGGGCTTCTCCTGGGAGGGGAATAACTGCTGATGGTGCTGACCTTGGCCAGAAAAGCGCCGGGTGCTTCTTCAAGCCGGGCAGGTAATTACAGCTCCGGGAGGAGCTGTGTCCCCTGTGTCCCTGCCGCCCTATCGATCGCCCAGCAGCCACCCTGGCAGGCTTCTCCCAGCTCTGTGTGTGAGCAGCAGCTGGGTTTATTCATAATAATTCAAAATATTGTGATAGGTAAGGGCAGATGTGTTGTCTGTAATTATTTTTTTAAATTATTTTTGCATGGAGCGGTCATGGATTTTTTCCCTGTGGATTCCATCCCTGTGGATTCCATCCCTGTGGGTCCCATCCCTGTGGGTCCCATCCCTGTGGGTTCCATCCCTGTGGGTCTCATCCCTGTGGGTCCCATCCCTGTGGGTTCCATCCCTCTGGGTTCCATCCCTGTGGATTTCATCCCTCTGTGTTCCATCCCTGTGGGTTCCATCCCTGTGGATTTCATCCCTCTGGGTTCCATCCCTGTGGATTCCATCCCTGTGGGTTCCATCCTTGTGGATTTCATCCTTGTGGGTTCCATCCGTGTGGATCCCATCTGTGTGGATTCCATCCCTGTGGGTCCCGTCCCTGTGGGTTCCATCCCTGTGGATTGCCTCCCTGGAAGTGTCCCANTGTGGATTCCATCCCTGTGGGTTCCATCCCTGTGGGTCCCATCCCTGTGAGTCGCATCCCTGTGGATTCCATCCCTGTGGGTCCCATCCCTGTGGATCCCATCCCTGTGGGTCCCGTCCCTGTGGGTTCCATCCCTGTGGATCCCATCCCTGTGGGTTCCATCCCTGTGGGTTCCATCCCTGTGGGTCCCATCCCTGTGGATTCCATCCCTCTGGGTTCCATCCCTGTAGATACCATCCCTGTGGGTCCCATCCCTGTGGATTCCATCCCTCTGGGTTCCATCCCTGTGGATTTCATCCCTCTGTGTTCCATCCCTGTGGATTCCATCCCTGTGGGTTCCATCCCTGTGGGTCCCATCCCTGTGAGTCGCATCCCTGTGGATTCCATCCCTGTGGGTCCCATCCCTGTGGATCCCATCCCTGTGGGTCCCGTCCCTGTGGGTTCCATCCTTGTGGATTTCATCCTTGTGGGTTCCATCCGTGTGGATCCCATCTGTGTGGATTCCATCCCTGTGGGTCCCGTCCCTGTGGGTTCCATCCCTGTGGATTCCATCCCTGGAAGTGTCCCAGGCCAGGTTGGGCAGGGCTTGGAGCAAGCTGGGATAGTGGAAGGTGTCCCTGCCCATAGGAATGGGATGAGCTTTAAAGTCCCTTCCAACCCAAATAATTCTGGGATTCTCCAATTCCACGATTTTTCACAGGAAGTGCCTTTTTCCCTGCTATCCACTGTGAAATTTCGGTTCTGTTTCTCACTCTGATCCCGTGTCCCACTTCCACTGTGCTTTTTCTTCCCTCTTCCCCCTGCTTTTTGATCTTTTTATATCCTTGGAGGATTTCCTTCCTCCTCCGGGTCTTTCCCACCCCATTCCACATACAGGGAAAACGCCACGGGGCAGGGAACGCTCTCCTGAAAACCTCAATGACCACAAACACTCAAAAAAAACCCCTCCCAAAACCAGGCAGAGCCCAGCAGAGCCTCACCAGGCAGGTGGTTGGAGAAAATAATTAGAAAAACGGGCAGGATAAATCAAGGACTCAGCGGGAATAATGGAATTGTTAGCGGAGCGGACACCTCATCCCGCGGAACGCTCAGCTCCATCCCAGAGAGGGATGGGGCTGCTCTGGGGGGGAAATGCTTGGGAGGATCCATGAATCACATTTGGCAAGCAGAACTTTGGATTGGAGCAAAAAAAAATAAAATAAAATTTTAAAAAAACCCCAAAATTTTATGCTGGAGAATTCCCAAGGTGTTAATTCCTCGCTCGGTGGAAATAGGAAAGTCACAGATTTGGCTGCTCTGTGGTGAATATTCCTAATAATGCTTAAAAATATGTATATATCTGTTATTTATAATAGATATTATACATCAGTATATATTTGTACATCATAAATAACAGATTTATTAAAGGGGAGATATTGCTGTGTCTGCCTTTATTTTATTTTTATGGATTTGCTTGAGCGTGCTCTTCCTCCTAGCTCTGAGCCCACCTCAAACAGACCCCTCAGAGGTGAAATAAATCTGGGAAAAAGGAAAAACATGGATTGAAAAAATTGAAAATTGGGAGTTTGAAGTGTCACAGGAGCTGCTGTGGCTCTGGGATCTGGTGGATGCTGCCCAGAACCATCAGATGGGAAAAGTTCTTTTTTTCCTTGAGGAAATCCTCTGTGTGTCCATCTAAAATCTCAGATAAATAAAACAAACAAACAAACAAACAAATAATACTTAGGGTATAAATAAATATTTAAATAAATAGTAGACGATAAAGTAAAGTAAATAAATTATAAGGGCAAAAACACAGGGCCATTTCATGGGGACAGTTATTTAGCTAAGGAGATTTTTTTGATTCCCATCTGCAGAGCCGCTCCTGTGTTCTTTAAATAAAACACAATCACTGAATGAGTTCAGCCTGAAAATTCCTTCTCTTAGTCATGTGTCAAGATGGGATTTTTATATTTTTTTTTTCTGGAGGATTTGCAAAATAAGCAATTTCCCAGAAATGAGCTAATTTTAGTGCCAGGCCTGATGCATCTGGGATCCGAGTGATGCAGAGACCTCCTTGTGTTGAGCGTGAGGGGGAAAATGGAGGGGAAATGATCTGAGGAGAAAAAATAGGGTGAAATAATCTGAGGGGAAAATAATCTGAGGGGGAAATAATCTGTGAGGAAAATGAGAGTGAAATAATCTGAGGGAATAATTATGGTGGAATTATCTGAGGGGAAAATCAGGGGGAAATAATCTGAGGGAATAATTATGGTGAAATGATCTGAGGGGAGAATGGTGGTGAAATAATCTGAGGGAATAATCTGAGGGAATATTTAAAGTGAAATTATTTGAGGGGAAAAATGAGGGTGGAATAATCTGAGGGGAAAAATGAGGGTGGAATAATCTGAGGGGAAAATGAGAGTGAAATGATTTGAGGGTGAAATAATGTGAGAGGAAAATGAGGGTGAAATAATGTGAGAGGAAAATAAGGGTGGAATAATCTGAGGGGAAAGTGAGAGTGAAATAATCTGAGGGAAAATGAGGATGAAATAATCTGAGGGGGAAAAAATCTGAGAGGAAAATGAGGGTGAAATGATCTGAGGAGAAAAATGAAGGTGAAATAAACTGAGGGGGGAAATGATGATGATTAAATAATCTGAGGGAATAATTATGGTGAAATGATCTGGGGGTGGAAAATGAGGATTAAATAATCTGAGGGAAAATGAGGATGAAATAATCTGAGGGTGAAATAATCTGAGGGAATAATGGTAAAATGATCTGAGGGGAAAAATTATGGTGAAATAATCTGGGGGAATAATGGTGAAATGTTCTGAGGGGGAAATGAGGATGGAAAAATCTGAGGGGGAAAATGAGAGTAAAATGATTTGAGGAGAAAAACAGGGTGAAGTATTCTGAGGAGAAAATGAGGGTGAAATAATCTGAGGGAATAATTATGATGAAATTATTTGAGGGGGAAAATAAGGGTGGAATGATCTGAGGGAAAATGAGGGTGAAATGATCTGAGGGGAAAATGAGGGGACAATAATGTGAGAGGAAAATGAGGGTGAAATAGTCTGGGGGAAAATGAGGATGAAATAATCTGAGGAGAAAAAACAGGGTGAAATAATCTGAGGGGAAAATGAGGGTAAAATAATCTGAAGTGGAAAGTGAGGGTGAAATTATTTCAGGGGAAAAATGAAAGTGAAATAATTGGAGGAAATAATATGAGGGAATAATTATGGNTTTTTTTTTTTTTTTTTTTTTTTTGGTGGGCACATCCATGAGAGGGTGTTTAATGCTCGGTCCTGCAGTTCCTCAAGCTTCTCCTGGAATCTCAAGAAATATTCCTGCTCAAAAGCTGCCTCAAGTCAGAAACAATTATGGTTCTGTGAGCTATGACCAAAGCTGGGGTAATTTTTATGTTAATGAGGATGGTGGTAGTAAGGAACAGGCTAATTCTGGAAACTCTTTTCACACCTAATTGCTCTGATATTTCTGTGGGTAAATCACTCAAAGAAGTGCCCACTTCTACAGAATTGTGGGCTCAGAAACTTTTAGGGTCGAGCTTAAATCAGGAAAAGCCAAGGGTTGGGTTTTGGTAGCAGAGAGATCTTTTTATGTTGCACAGAAGCAGAAAAATGTGGGATGTTTGGGGAGAACAGGCTGGGAGAGATGGGAATGTTCACCTGGTGAAGAGAGGGATCCAGGGACTCCTTGGAGCACCTCGAGGGGCTCCAGGAGAGCTGGAATTTGGGAAAGGGCTGAAGGACCCAGGGAATGCTTCAAAGGGAAAATTTGGGTGGGATCTTGAGGAGGAATTCTTCCCTGTGAGGGATTGGGTAGGAATTCCCCGAGAAGGTGTGGCTGCCCCTGGATCCCCGGGAGTGTCCAATGCCAGGCTGGAGCAGCCTGGACAAAGTGTTGGGGTTGGAATGGGATCATCTTTAAAGTCCCTTCCCACCCAAACCATTCTACCATTCCTGTGTGGGAAAATCTGCCTTCATTCTGCTCTCAGATTGCTGCCTTTGTCCCTGAAAATCAGGATTTTTTTTCCCCTCACAACCATTAGAGTTAGGATAATGCCAATCACTGCCTGCCAGCAGCCTCCCATTCACAAAAAGCTCCTGCTCAGTGAAAAGGAGCAGACCCTTTTTCCACCTGAGCCAGGGATGATTTCTGCACTCTACAGCCCCCAGGCCCCATGGGTTGCTCAGGATCATTCATCCACTCTCTCTTCTGAGGCTTTTTACACCAGAAAAAGCCAGAATTTTTTTTTTCTTTTTTTTTTTTTTTTTTTCCCATTCACAAATTGTTTTCTGGGGTTTTTTGGTTTTCTTGGTTTTTTTTTCACTGAGGCCCCTTGCTGCTGAAGCCAATAATGAACATATGGCTGGGAACAGGCAGGCAAAAATAAAGGAATAAAGGGATAGAGAGTGCAAATTTTCCAGGCATTTAGGCAAAGACAGCATCACTCAGTAAAATACCTATTTTAGTGCAGATCACCATCAACTGCCGAGTGGAGAAAGCACGAGGGCCAGATTAGATTTTTGAGGGCTTAATTGTTGGGTTTGGGTTTGTATTTTTATTTTTGAATTCAAAAAGCAGAATGGTTTTGCTGTGAGCACTTGGGGGGGCTGAGTGAGGTGGGGGTTGTTTTTATCAAAACCAGGATGGAGTTGCAGTGGATTTTTTGGGAGAGGAGACTTCTGAGGGATCCACTCGTGTTTGAGACAATGAAAAATGCTTCATTTCCTGTGCTGAGCCCCAGGGGAACACCGACCCTCCCAGAAAGGGAAAAAAAACCAGGAAAAGCAAAGGTGGAACTTCAGAGCAGATTGATGGAGGAATTCTCCCGGGTTTTTCCGGGATGGATGGAGGCAGGCTGGGAGCACCTGCACCGCCGGGCAGATGGGGCTGCTCGGGGCGCTGAGCACAATCTGGACAGGTCTGTCTGGGCCTCCAAGGTCAGCCTGCTCCTGCTCCAGGACTTTGCCAAGTGTTCCGTGTCTCTCCTGGTTGTTTTCTCTCCCAGCTCTCCTGGGTTGTGTCCCAGCACGGCCAGGATCTCCTGGTTTTGGAGAGAAGAACTCCCCAGCAGTGCTGGATCCCGATATTCCAGGGGGGAACCAAGCATGGAAGGGCTGGGATGGGAGGCAGGAGCGTCTGTCGTGGCAGTTTCCTGGTCTGTGGGGAGATTCCTGGGTTTGATGTGGAAAATGCTCCTGCTGGAGCTGGAGTTGGTGAGGATTCACCTTGGAGCTTGGAAAAGCACCCTTTGACCTGTGGGTTTGAGGGTTTTGGGGCTGCTGGGGAAGGGAGGAGGTGGAGAAGCTTCCTGCAGCTCCAAGGTCCTTTAGCAGTAGGGAATCTGCTTTTCTTACCCAAAATATTTCAAAATATGGGAAATTCCGGAACAGTCTGAGGTGTTTCAGGTGTTGGTGACCCTCAGAGAGCTGAGCCTCTTCTGTCACTTTTTCCTTGGCTTGGTGGTTTCTGTAATGGGAAATTTGGCAGCTTGACCATGCCAGGAACTGAAAGGGTTTTGTTGTGTGGCTGTGGACGGTCAGGGAAGCTGCAGCAATTCCCTGGAATATTGTCCTCCCTCCCTTTTCACGGAATATTTCACAGGAGATGGAAATTTTTGGATCTTTGGGAGTTTCTCACCTCGGTCACATCCATGGGAGGTTTTGCTGTGAGCGCAGACATTGAGAGGAAGTGATTTGGGATTGTTCAGGTTGGAAAAACCCTTGGAGATCCTCGAATCCAACCATTCCCTGCACTGCCAAGGCCACCACGGATCCATGGATTGAAATCCCTCCAGGGGTGGGGACTCCACCGTGGATCCATGTCCCCCCGGATCCACATGGATTGAAATCCCTCCAGGGATGAGGATTCCACCATGGATCCGTGTTCCCCCAAATCCATATAGATTTAAATCCTGGATCCATGAGCCCCCAAATTCACATGGATTGAAATCCCTCCAGGGATGAGGACTCCACCATGGATCCACATTCCCCCAAATCCACATGGATTTAAATCCTTCCAGGGTTGGGGACTCCACCATGGATCTACATCCCCCCAGATCCACATGGATGTGAAATCCCTCCAGGGATGGGGACTCCACCATGGATCCGTGTCTCCCCATATCCACATGGCTGTGAAATCCCTCCAGGGATGGGGACTCCACCACAGATCCATGTCCTCCCAAACCACATGGATGTGAAATCCCTCCAGGGATGGGGACTCCACCATGGATCCGTGTCTCCCCATATCCACATGGCTGTGAAATCCCTCCAGGGATGGGTTCTCAACCATGGACCCATGTTCCCCCAAAGCACATGGATGTGAAATCCCTCCAGGGATGGGGACTCCACCATGGATCCACATTCCCCCAAATCCACATGGATTTAAATCCTGGATCCAGGAGCCCCCATATCCACATGGCTCTGAAATCCCTCCAGGGATGGGGACTCCACCATGGATCCACATTCCCCCAAATCCACATGGATTTAAATCCTGGATCCAGGAGCCCCCATATCCACATGGCTCTGAAATCCCTCCAGGGATGGGGACTCCACCATGGATCCACATTCCCCCAAATCCACATGGATTTAAATCCTGGATCCAGGAGCCCCCATATCCACATGGATGTGAAATCCCTCCAGGGATGGGGTGTCCACCATGGACCCATGTTCCCCCAAAGCACATGGATGTGAAATCCCTCCAGGGATGGGGACTCCACCATGGATCCACATTCCCCCAGATCCACATGGATGTGAAATCCCTCCAGGGATGGTGACTCCACCATGGATCCGTGTCTCCCCATATCCACATGGCTGTGAAATCCCTCCAGGGATGGGTTCTCAACCATGGACCCATGTTCCCCCAAACCACATGGATGTGAAATCCCTCCAGGGATGGGGACTCCACCACAGATCCATGTCCCCCCAGATCCACATGGGTTGAAATCCCTCCAGGGATGGGGACTCCACCACTGCTCAGGGCTGGAAAACCCTTTCCAAGTAGGAATTATTCCCGATATCCAACCTGCACCTCCCCTTGTGTAGCTCGAGGCTTTTTCCCCTCTTGTGTTGCACTCCTTGAGGGAATTTTAGCAGAAACATCGGAATGGACAGGAAGCGTTGCTCTTTGAGGATGGAAATAAAGATAAAACGGTACAAAACCAACCTCCCACCTTCACATCAATCTGCCAGGTAGATGCTCTGCTGTTCTGTCCTGAAAACATCCTTGAGAGATCCCGGAGCCCAGTGACTTTAAAATGCCCATTTCCAGCCTGGCAGGTGCCGAGCGCTGCCCCAGGCCGTGGGTGTTCCCAGGCCGCTCCAAAGGCACTGCAAAGGCACCCTGGAATCTGCATTTCTCGGTCACTGGGCCATTGTCTGCGCCCATGAATGCAGATCCTATCGTTAGGGTTTTAATTAGCCCGGCATTGACGGGGAAATGCAAATGGGGCCGGGAAAATGGAGCCGCGTTTGGGAGGCACGAGCTGCTGTTAATGCACGTAATTAAAGCGCTAAGTGATTGTTCCTTCCCCACGGAGCTGCAAGTGTCACTCAAGGCAGGAGCTTTCAAGTGCTATAAATAATCCAGCTGATGGAGATAAGGGATGGAGTATGGAGAGCTCAGATAATGCTCGTCTTATTCACAATTTGAATTTAATCATCTCTTTTCAGGCGGGGGCTGCAGCGGAGGAGCCGATTCAAGGATCAGGTTGAGGGGCACAGTCCGTCTCTCCGATGGTTCTGGTCATTCAAAAATAGGTTTTTGGTGACCTTTACTCTGAACAAATCCCGGCGTTTTAGTAAATTGCTTTCAAAAATTGCTGCTTTTATCCCCTAACCGGTATCTCCTCCAGCAGTTGGGCACCTGGAGAGCGAGGAGATTAAAGGTGGGGAGTGAATCTTGGGGCTGTGAAATGTTCAAGTGGAATCCCATGAAACCACCTTGGTTTTCTCCTTTTGCTGCAGCTTTTTGGGGTTTTTTTGAAGCAGGTTTCTCATTCATTGCGTGCCCAGCGTGCTCAGGAAAATCCGATTAAAACCTCCAGGTGGAATCTTTGAATTTTGGCTGATGCTGAATTTGGGGACGGGGCCGTGGGGATCCCAAATCCTCGGACCTTTCCCGTGGGTCAGGGGTTTTCTGACTTATAAGGTTTTTGCAAGAGTGCAGGAATGGGAAAATACTGAAATTCAGGGCGTCACCTTCTGATTCCATCTCCTGTTACCTCCTTGGAATGAGAGGATCTTTCCCAAATCAAACTGTTCCACAATTCCGGGGTTATATTCTGATCTAACAGAGGTTGACCTTTGGTTTCCTGTAATCCCAATTTTCCTGGACAACAATTGCAATGTCACTGAAAGCTTTTTGGTGGGAGTTGGAAAAAGAAATTCCACGTTTATTATTTACTGTGAAAAAAATCCTCAGGTTTTCTCTAATATCCCATAAATTGAGGGATGTTACAGGGAAATTATATTTTAAAGTGTGCAGGAGTTCATATGAACCTCCAGGTTTGAGTTTCAGCAGATCTGAGCTCACCTTTATTAACTTTAATTAAATTTAAATTTAAATGTTTACTTTAATTAAATTGCTGCAATAATCTCTCACTTCCTACCCATTGGCCACACCCCCAAATTTACATTTACCTTCAGTAAATCTTAATTATCTAACACCTGTTAAATTCCTTGAGGGGAGAAAACTACAAGGAGGATTGGTTTAGCAGCTTTGAAGTTGGTGGTGCTTCCATTTGGAATATTCTCCATCCTCTGGGATTCAGAAATTTGGGATCTGCCCTCCCTGTGTCATCTTTAACCTCTCCCTGTGGAGCAAATGTGGATTAGCCCTGACTCAGCCTGGAGCTGATGGAAAACCTCCAGAGCTGCCATGGATGGTGGCCTCTGGAACAAATATTTTCGGGATTCAATTTGTCTTGGCAGGAAACGGCTCCGGAGGGTTTTTATCAGCCCGAGACACCTTTTAAGGTGTCTAATTAAAAAAAAAAAACAACCACAAGAAAAGGCTACAATTCCTCCTAAAGCTTGGCACGTGTTGGCATTTTCTACTTCCTTTGTTTCAGGAGAAACTTAATCAAAAGCTGTTTGTGAATGGGGAAAGGTTAAGCCTTTAAATATTGGGATTTACAGGGACTGTTGGGAAAAGGGGCTGGGGAAGAGCGGCACCGCCGCTCCCTTATCTCGTTTGAAATTAATTACTTGGGGAATCAGCTCAGGAGAGTTTTGAGGAATTAACAGGGAAATCTGTGGCTTTTTAAAGGCCAGGGGGAGCAGAATTATCAGCTGGGTGTGTGCTGGGACGTCAGAGGTGCAGAGGAGTGGAGGGACAGAAGCTGGGGTGGGGTGAGCAACCTCCACCGCTGAGCCGGGCTTTGCTGGCTGCGTGGAGAAAACAGGAATGTTGGTGAATCATTCCTGCTTTGGGATGATGGGGAATATTAACCCAAGCCCTGCCTGGAGTGGCTCATTGACCCAATCCTCACCTGAACTCCTCCATCCTCCCCTGCCTCAGTGCCAGGACACTCAGCCTGTACACATCCACTCCTTCCTTCTCCTCATTTTCCATCAAACTCCCACAAAAGGTGGAATTCAGCCCATTTGGGGTTGGATGAGAACAGTCAGGATCATTTTCCTGGCCCTTTGGGAGTTGTGTTTGAAGGGATTGAATTGATCCATAAATCCAGCAGAAGCCTTGGAGCTGCCCCTGGATCCCTGGAGGTGTCCAAGGCCAGGCTGGACAGGGCTGGGAGCAGCCTGGGATGGTGTTGGGGCTGGAATGGGATGAGCTTTGAGATCCCTTCCCGCCCCAGCCACTCTGATCCCACTGATTGTCCTTGCTCCAGACCTTGTTTTGTCTCCCAGGCTGTGTCTGAGGGCTGAGCTGCCTGGAAAACCGGTTCCATTTTCCACCTCTGTTTCCCTGGAGCTCCACAGGAGTGTGGATGCTCCAGGCTGGATCCAGCCCTGGTTTAGGCAGGGAATCAGCCAGGAAAAACCTGGATTATTGCCATCCCCGGCCTTCTTCCCATGCTGGTACTGGATCTAGTGTGCCTTGGAGCTGAGCTGATCCATTCTGGCGGTTTTATCCTGGAGAAGTTTGGGTTTGGGAAGCACGGGGAGCCAGCACAGCTGCTGGGAGAACTGGGAATGTTCACCTGGAAAAGGAAAGGCTCCAGGGAGACCTCGGAGCCCCTTCCTGAGGCTGAAGGGGGCTCCAGGAGAGCTGGAGAGGG
>VYZP01068436.1:0-17788 GCA_013400635.1 Hypocryptadius cinnamomeus | reverse complement strand
GTCACTGGTAAAATTATGGAGAAAATTATTCCTGAAGGTATTGAAAAATGCCTGAAGGACAATGCAGCTCCTGCCACAGCCAGCATGGCTTCATGAGGAGAATGTTCTGCTTGTCACACCTAATTTTGTTTTGTGACAAAGTAACCCACCTATGGGGATCAAGGGAAACCATGCAGTTTTGATGAAGTCTTTTGGATTTCAGCAGAGATTTCAATACTGTCTCTTCCAGGACCCTTCTGGACAAAACACCCAGCACACAAAACACCCAACCCACAGCTGGATAAACAGATCATGTGATAGGTGAGTGAGTGGCTCACGGGTTACGCACAAAGGGTGACAGTGAACGGAGTGAAATCACACTGGTGACCTGTCACTGCTGGGATTCCACAGGGCTCCATGAGAATACCTGTGCTCTTCAGGTCTTCATAAACAACTTAGACACAAGATTCAAAGGTAAATTAAAGAAGTTTGCTCCCATTAAATGGGGAGATGCTGAAAAGAGGCTGGAAAGCAACACAGAAACAGACCTGGGAATCCTGGTCAATGGTAAGCTGGATTTGGGTCAGCAGTGTCCTGGCAGCCAGGATGGCCAACCCTGTCCTGGGGACATCAGGGCATCACCAGCTGGACAAGGAAGGAGATTGCCCAACTCTTCTCTGCTCTGGGGCAGCCTCACGTCAAGTGCTGGGGGCAGTTTTGGGTACCGCCATGTAAGATATTAGAGAATGTCTAAAGGAGGGCCATGAAGATGGTAAAGGGCCTTGAGGGGAAGCCATACAAGGAGAGGCTGAATGCACTTGATCTGTTCAGCCTGGAGAAAAGGAGACTTGAGTTACATTGCAGTTACAGCTTCCTGTGAGGGGAAGAGGAGGGGCAGACCCTGATCTCTTCTTTGTGGTGACCAGTGACATGATCCAAGGGAATGGCCTAAAGTTGAGTCAGGAGAGGTTTGACTAACTAACTGTCAGGAAAATTGTTTTCATCCAGGGGTTATTTGGGCGCNTCAGCCTGGAGAAAAGGAGACTTGAGTTACATTGCAGTTACAGCTTCCTGTGAGGGGAAGAGGAGGGGCAGACCCTGATCTCTTCTTTGTGGTGACCAGTGACATGATCCAAGGGAATGGCCTAAAGTTGAGTCAGGAGAGGTTTGACTAACTAACTGTCAGGAAAATTGTTTTCATCCAGGGGTTATTTGGGCGCTGGAACAGGCTCCCCTGGGCAGTGGTCACAGCACCAGCCTGACAGAGTACAAGTGTTTGGACAATGCTCTCAGACACATGGTGGGACTCTTGGGAATGGTGCCGTGTGGAGCCGGGAGCTGCGTTTGATGATCCTTGTGGGTCCCTTCCAGCTCAAGATATTCTATGTTTGCATTATCTTTTTACTACATTTTCTTTTCCATGCTAGAGGTGCTCTTTTTGAAATGTTTTGGGACTGTTTTATAGCTTTTTTTCTAAACATACTTCTAAATTATTTTAAAGAAGCAAAAATCCAGTGATATCACTTAAATGTTAGCTTGGATCTCTTGACCAGGCAGTGAAATTTTGTAAGGCATGGTGCTGGCTTTTACACTGATAATGTAGGACACTACATCCTCTCTAAAGCTTTCTGCTCACATCAGTCCTAGGTGGAACAGAATGAAATTGCAGGCCCAGAAACACAGTACCCAAAGACTTTTAAATTCAGAGCAGTGCAATCGTTGAAATATTGAGAGGTAATGTAATGTGTCTTGTTTTCAAAACTTGGGTGTGACTGATCAGCCTCTGTATGCCTTGTTCCACTAATGTTCTTGTCTAAAATCACAATGCTCTGAATGACCCTGGTGCACATGGCAGTGAGTGCTAAAGCTGTGTCTCTTGGTGCTTGCTAGTTCACATTTTGATCAAGTGTGGGTAATATGTGACCTACAGCTAACTAAACTTAATGTTTCTCACAGGTCCATCTGAGTTACTGAAACTGAGTGTCTGCATGTCTCAGGATACCAAGCTTGTGACTTGAAATACAGGTTATTGATTATTGCTTTGGGAAAAGTAGCCAGAGGCAATTAATGATACATCATATAACTTCTAAACTAAATGGTGGCTATACATGACAATTTCCAGCTGAGATATTGGCAACTCATTAGAAACAGCTTTGAGATAAGATAAAGTGTGTAGGATTTACATATCTGAATTTATTTCTAGTGCTGTCCTTCAGCCTAAGAACAACATACTGGTTTCAGGAAGAAGGGATTATTTTATCAGAAGTAAAATGGTAAATTTGTCTTGCACTTTGTTTTTGGAGGCGGCTTTGAGGTCTTTTAGAGGATATGGATCCTCTTGTCTAAGCCCTGTAATATCCTTGCCTTGAACCATGTATGGGCCATCTTCCACAGTGGCAGCATCCCTTTATCATTTGGGTAGTCATGCTGAGATTGATGCTGGTTGAACAAGGAAATCTGTGGATTTTCTCAGTTCTTTGGTTTTGTGTGAGGAACGGAAGCAGAAGGTGGTCCTTGCACTTGTAATAAGCACAGTGGAATCCTACAATGGTAGTGAATAATCCTGCTATCTTTGTCTGATCTCCTCTTCTTCACCCAAAACCGAAACCGAAACCAAAACCAAACCCAAAACAAAACTAAGCTTTCACCAAAGTTGAGCCAAACTTAGGCCTTAGTGACAGATATTATTGTCCTCTACTTTGTACAGCCCACAATGCTATAGGAAGCTTTTCTTTTCATGTACTGACTGGCACACTCACTGCATAGTTCAAGTCCTGGGAAATGCATACAGTGGTTTCTTTCCATAACAAAACAGTGCTAATGCCTTCATATAGTGGAATTTTTTTGTCTTCCCCAGAATTCCAATTAGCATCAAAATTTTATCAAAAAGTTCATTGATTAAAGTTAAACTACACCCAGGCAGATGTGATGCTGTTTGTTATTGCCTGCTCCCTGGGGGTGATGTTTAGCACAGAAATTCTTCTGTACAGTCTCCCTGTGCAGTGATCTCCAACAGACCTCCTGTTTGTTCTGACTGATGACAGACTAGCCTTCATTTGAGGACAAGTTGATAAAAGCAATTTTTAAGAGGCAAAGAAAAAAAAGAGCTGCTGAGTTATTTGACACAACGAATTCCTGAACTGATGTAGCAAACCCTAGGCAGAAAAAGTGCTTGAAATCCTAAATTAACACTTCCGACCTTTTGTTGGGTGATGCAAATGCAGCAAAAAGGCTGTTTTACTATTCCTTTGCAATCTAGGATCAATGGAAAACAAAAGCAGAGGACATCCATCATAGTCAGAGAAACCAGTACTACTTTTGGAGGAGGAGGAAAAACTGTGCATTAATTTTTCTCTAAACACCCTGTGCAGCACATCTGTCATATATCTGGATCAAAGAATGGTATTAAGAGACAATGCAGAAGAGCATGTCGATTCACTAACTCAGCCTTGCCCTCAGAAAAATGGTTACTTGCATACTCTTAGCCATATCTCCTAAAAATGCAACCACAACTTTTAA
This sequence comes from Hypocryptadius cinnamomeus, assembly GCA_013400635.1. Classification (NCBI taxonomy): domain Eukaryota; kingdom Metazoa; phylum Chordata; class Aves; order Passeriformes; family Zosteropidae; genus Hypocryptadius; species Hypocryptadius cinnamomeus. The sequence goes on along the minus strand of VYZP01068436.1, from coordinate 14,290 downwards.
AACAGGGTGTTGACCTCTAGCATGAATAAAACATGCTGCCTTTCCTTGATACATTTGTCCTGCTGTAACACTAGTAGTGCTGATGTGGCTAGAGCAAGGGACAGCACAGACCTAGGACAGCAAAACTTCATAGAAGCAGACAGTGCTACATGTCCTTGCATGGTACAGCTCTACCTCAGAGCGGTACTACGGACACTGAGAATGTAGTATCACTGTATGATACACAGATAATATTTATTATTGAATAAAGTTAAGAGGCTGTGCTTCTAGGCCTAAAATTTACCTCTTACAGCCCTCTAACTTCCCATGTCTCCTCTTTGTTTTGCCCTTTGCTGTATCCAAAACAGGAAGTTCTTCTTCCAAGTGAGCTAGTGGTATATTATGCTTTTTGATCTTCCTTCTTATTTTGCACTTTAAAATCTTAATGTTCCTTAATCCTCCATAGGATTGCTCATTTTGCTGCAGAGCAAAAAATTTAAGCCAGCTGTTAAGTGTAGTTGGAATGCCACTTCTTACACAGGAAACAACTGGCAGAGAAATTCAATTTTGGTAAGAACTTGTGCTGCAGTTGGGAGGATGTGTGCTATTTGATTAAAAGGCAGTTGACTTTTCCAGGGTGCTCCTGTGCGTTTCTGAAGAAGAATTGGTGCCTTTGTCTGCAGTTTATAGCAGAATGAGGGATGCTGAAGATTTCAGGAGGGGATGAAGATTGTTCTTGGAACACTGTGTGGATATCAAGGATTGCACCTCTAGTTGTTTGGTTTGGTTTTCAAGCAACCAGCATTTTACTTGAGAGATAGTTCTGTGTATAGTACAGTGCAGTCTGTTTTATCCCTGGTGGAAGGTGGAAATGTGGAAAGGCATGGGCAGGAAGGAGAACATTGAGGGATAACTGGTGAATATCTTTGTCCACCAGAATGGAAACAGTTTGATGCATGAAGTATTATTGATGATTTTCAAAAGCAGGGGCATGAGAACCAAAATTTTGTGCGTTGCCAGAGTTGCCCTAAGAATGCTGCAGAAGGAGGGAGATGTGAAGTATGCTCTGGAAAACTTGTAGTGGGCTGTGGAAAACAGTTGAGAATAATTCAAACATAGCAGGGGACGTTTTTCCTTTGTTCAAATACAGAGAGGAAAAAAAAAACTTCTGTGTTCCTTCTTCACATAAACCAGACCTTTAGTAGGTCAGTTAGACTGTACTTACTGTAACACTGATTTCCAGCCTTTGCTTCCTGGAATTACTGTCTCGTGTTCTTGCAAGGATCATTCCAAAGAACTAACCAAGTTGGAACAAAATTTATTTCAGCCTACTTATGCTAGGAATTAGGTAACTTCTAATGTATGCAGCTTGCTTTTTTTTTTTTTTTTTTTTAATATGTGGGATATTGTTTACTTCTTATTTCAATTCCCAGTGTTGATGCCCCACTATTCTGGACTGTGTTTGCATGTAGCTGGAGCCTTCTCAGTGACAACATAAGGTGTGCTGGAGCAAACAAGGTGTTGTGGGTCCCAGGCAGGACACTGACATGGCAGAAATTAATGTAAAAACAGTGTTAAGAGCACACAACTGTCTTTTCTATAACCACAGCAACCCTAGCATTCACTTTTAAGTGCATCACTGCTATTTACCAGGGGTGCAGAACATCTGACAGCCACCTTATTCCACATTTAAAAATTAACTTCAGCAGTTCAAGAGTGTTTCATTTTGGTTTGTTTTGCTCCTTTTGAATTTCATCTATCATTGTGCAGGGTTTGCTGGTCCTTCTCCTTGGTTACTCAAACTTTCCTCAAAGACTTATTGGCTTGAAATGTTCTTTGCTCCCTCACTGCCCAAAAGTGTCTCCAGTCTTTCCTGGAAATCTATTAGCTATAAAGCTGTTTAATTCCACTGTTTAATGTTTAGTTCCTGGAGGCTTTGGGCTCCTGTGTTATGCACTGGATGCATTTAAATTTCAGTGGGCATGTTCAGTTCAGTATTAACTACCTTTGCCTCATCCTGCAATCGCTGGACTGTGAATTTTGCCTGCAATATACCTGCATAACAGTGACTACAGAGAAGTTTTTATCCCTCATTTCCCATCTGAATTTGGCTGGTTGTTTCCTCCTCCTTAGTTTTTTTCCCCTAGCTCTTTGAACTTCCCTTTTATTTTTTGTCCTCCACATTTTATTTGCTCTGCCTTTGGTTTCCCCCTTGCTTTCTCCTTGATTAGGCTTAGTCTCTATTGGGAGGTTCACTTCTCTTCCCTGAGAAAGGAAGCAAGAGTTTTGGGACTGCAGAAAGGGGGTTTTGCATTGGTTTGCATCCTGTACCTGGTTCTGCACATGCAACATCCTCCTCTTCCCAGCAGTGGTGAGCAAATCCAGAGCTGTGGTAGCTCCTCTCCTTGTTGCTGTGTGGCCACAACCCTATGGCTGATATGGGGATCTGTCCTCTGCAATTCCCAAATCATACAGAAACACTTCCTTCAGTGTGCCCAGAAAAGGTTATAAGAGCAGGAACGTGTCTTGGATTGGAGAGAGAAATGATAGATCTCTTAGGGTAGGCTTTTTTTCAGTTTCCACTTTCTTTTCCCTCCCAACAGAACTGCAAAAAATTCTGGCTTTTTTAACCCAAAGAGGAAAAAAGGCAATTAAAAGGTGTGAATCTATTGCCTTGGCTTAGAGTGAGTTTCTACAGGGAATGAAACTAACCTGGCAGGAATTAGGATTATATGATTTGCATAGGACAAAACCATTGCTGCTTTGAGTTTTAGAGGAGCTGACAGCATGCTTTTCTAGACTGTATGTGCTTCTCCAGTTTTGCATATTGACCTTTTAGATTAGTCAACAGTGACTCATGATAATTTGCACTTTGAAGGGTGTCATTTTATGCAGAACACTCATTATTTTTTTTCTTTTCCTAAATTACTTGTCAATTATGGCCATAGGCTGAGCAAAGGTTGGGTGAATACAGTCATTCAATGCATGTCAGAAAATTTCTATTTTACAATGCAAGAAACTAGAATGTTCGTGTTCCTTCCCCTCTCTTTCTTGCTTGTATTGGCTGTTATATTTTCTCTTGGATGTTACAGAAAAAGTCCAAGTAAAACCAGAGCTCCACATTTGTTAGCCAGACAGGTGTGTAGATGCTGCTTTACAGGCAGTGTTACAGAAGGACCTTTAGGTGTAGCTGGGAAAGGTGGTTGTGCAGCTCCCTGGAGTTCAGAGCAGGTTTCCTTTCTCTCAAGGCTTTTGTAGTGTGGCATGCAATGATAGCAAACCTTCTTGAGGCTTTTGCATGTTTCATAATTTTCTTCTTTCAAAACTTAGGTGCTCTTTCAAAAACTGCACAGGAGATGTTACCCAGTATGCATATTGCAGTCATGCAGTACCCTAAAATACCATTCCATTTTGCTGTAAGTTTTGTGTCATGAGGAGGAAGAAGACTGGTTGGCAAGGGAGAAACATGGCAGAAACCTCCATTTTACTCTCATTTTGCTCCAGTCTTTTCACTGGACAATATTTGTCCCTGAAAAGCAACAGGGGTCTCGCCCTGAACCTTCAAAAACTCCATTTCAAAATGTCTGAAATGGCCTTTAGTGTGTAAGATCTGTTTCAATCTGTTGTTACGTGAAGTGTTTGCAGTAACATAAAATAATACTTTTTTCAGAAAAAAGACGTACTGTAAAAGGAAAAAGGTTAGTTGATGAAACTCAAAAGAATAAGGCAGGAATGCTGACTCATCAGATTGCTCTTCTGTGTCCATTTAACCTGTGGAATGGAGATTGGTTGGATGCTTATTTGAGCTCTCAGGAGACACCTCAGACTTCCTGGGAAACACAGCAGGCAAGGGCCTGCTCTCTATTCTGTCCATCACTGCAGCTCCACACACTTGACACAGCTTTCAGGGAGCAGATGCTCAAGGCACCTCAAGCCATTTATTCCCACAGCCTGAACAATGTGCATACTGCAGAAATTTATCACCTATGTGGGAGCTTCAGCTACTGTTAAAATACTTTAAACCACTGTTTAACTACTGTTCTCTGCTGTTCTTGGTTGGTGGCTTAATGATGCTGGATCAAACCCTGAAAGGAAACTGACCAGGGTTGGAGGAAAGGGACTTTATGACATGAAAGACAATACCAGCATAAAAAATAGAATAGGTAATAGGTAACAATAAACAATAAACAATAAACAATAATACCAGCACAAAAAATGGAATAGGGGAATAGGTAAGAAGCACCTTCTAATCTGCACAGAAGGCTCAAAAACAAGTTTCCAAGATGAATAGTATTTAAGAGCATTTATTTTGTAAGACAGATCTTGAGCAGTTTATGAGTCAAACTGATGTTTCATGTATGTGGGTGATGAAAGTCAGGATTTTTTTCTTCTTTTATCTTTCACTGCAAAGGTTATAGGACTTATGTGTCCTTTTAAAATTTCCGAACTATGCACACAATGTTTTGTTGGAGGGGGTGTTGCAGTTAATATTGGACTTGATTATAGTCCAGGTGTATGTTTTGTGATGTTGTTGATGGATGTGTCCTAATTATGCAGTACAGGAAACCATGAACATAAGGGCACAACAATTTTCATAATGAATGACTAAACACTGTAATAAGTTCTTGAATAAATACTCAAAAATAATTTTAATACCTTATCCATGGTAGCAGGAGCAACAGAGGAGGGAGGAAAGAGAGGTCATACTTACTGTAGTTTGGGTGCTATTTTGTATTTTAACATATTTTTTCCAGTGGATTCTCTTTGCTCTCAGAAGAGTAGATTTGATTTTTAAATGTGGTTATGGGGCATCTGATAGCTTTTAAATGATGCTGAAACATGGGAAAGTTGTGAAAATTGGCGCTTGCTGATGGTATCCACAACCTTTTAAAAAAATATATTTAAGACTTCTGTGTCTTTCAGGTACTTGTCTGAGTGCACATGGATGTGGGAAAGAAGGGGGTTCCTGTTTGCAAGGAAAATGTTTTGTGGTAATTGGTGGATGCAAGGGGTACAGATGTGTCCTGTGGGGAGTTACAAGGGTAGTGACAAATCATTGCCATGGCTTGACTGGGATCTAAGAGAAATATATAATGTTCTTTCCAGTCTTGAAAACTGAGTCTGAAGGCTGCAGAAGCCTTGAAATAACTTTCCATCATCAGCCAGGCCAGTTCCAGTTACAGCAAGGGACAGTCAGAGGAACCTGGAGATGGAAGACCACTCAGTTACCAGATACACTGAGTTTGCATGTTCTGCCTGATACAAAGCAGATTTGTGGTGTAAATGAGCCTCCCACGACCCTCCTGACCTCAGCAGCTTCATCCGCACCAGCAGCAGTGAGAGACACTGACTGAGGCAGCCTGGCTGGGGTCCCTGCTAAGGGCACTGCTTTCCCCAGAGCCAGCTTGGTAACAGCATGACTGGAGGGCCCACCAAAACCTCCTTAATTCCTGGATGCTACCACATGTGAAGGTGATACAAAACTCCCTAAATTCAGAAGCAATCTAACCTTACAGCATGTTTTGTGGAAGAGTTGTGTCTTTAGCTTACAGCATCAGAGGATGAATGCTATTTTCAGAGGGGGAACTAGTCCATATTTGAACTACTCCATGTGGATTTAATAGTGCTATGATGATAATACCAGAATCACATGTTCTCTTCCCTCTGACTCTTTTGTAATGCATCTATGAAGCAAAGCTTACAAAGAAAGAAAAATGAAGTGCTTAACTTTGATCTTCATGAACAAGAAGTTAGAAAAAGGCAGGACACCTTTTGCCTTTTACTTACAGTAAAACTTCTTCCTTGTTATGTTTGCTTTTCTGCAAGCACTTTGCTGTTCTTTGAGGCCATATTCTACTGCAGCTGACGTTGGATTTCTGTAAAATCCATACCCGCAGCTTTACGCATGAGTGAGGGGTGTGTGATGAAGGGTGATGGATGAAGCCATGGGACCATCTGGAGAGCAGCTGCCACCTCCCTGCTCTGAGCCACGGTGGCCCTGATGGCCAGAGCTGGCTGCCCACTGCACCCACCTGCCCCAAGGGCTGGCCTCTCCTCCACAGGCCCTGGACATGGGCCTGAATAGTGGAAGCTGAGACCCTTTCCCAGGACAACCCTGCCTTGATTTGGTGTGTGCTGCTTGCCCTGTGACATCACCCTTTGGCTGGACAGAGACACTAACAGTTCATGCCTGGCTTAATTAAGTCAAAACCTACACATTTACATGGAAGGTAACATTTCTTTATTTTTCTCAACCTATATTGTTGCACTCTCTTTTTCCCATCTGTGCTCAGTATCACTGAAGCATAGTCCTGTCATCTGAGGTGGACTTAAAATGTTAGCATTTGAACAGGAGGGTATTAGAGAAGCTCTGCTTCCTCCTGCTCACCTCTAATAATAATTTGCTCTATACCATTTTTTAAAAGTATGTATGGATATGCACGAAGATGACAGCTGTGCTTTGTGGGAATGGATTTCTCTCAAACAGAAATAATCAGCTGTTGCATGGCTCAAGCACTGTAGCAGAGATTGAAAGATGAGTTTCAGGATAAAAATACATATAAAATAAACAAATTGAGAGATTGAAGTGAAATCTCATTCTTTGAGAAACAGTGCCTATGTTTTGGAAAAGAAAAATAGAAATCGTTGCGCTTTGAGGTTTGACCAAACTTTTCTACTGAACTTCCATGTATTTTTTGACACTATGACAAGCAAGGAGTCAGCTGAGATGGGGAGGATTGATGGAAGCAGGTGGGACATCACTGTAATGTTGCATGGATTATTCCAGACTTGTTCTGTTGCAGGCTTTGAGCAGGGGTGATCTTTGGGGGCCTGTTCTCTGTAATCCCACCCCACCTATCCTCAGGAAATTTAATTGCCTTCCTTTTCTGCTGGAGCAGTGACAGGGCTCACACCCATCAATGAAATGCCTTTGATACATTGCCTACTGTATAATCAATAGCAAGGAAATTCAATGTGCTAGCAGTGCCAAGGGGCGAAGCAAAGTTATGGGAAGGGAAGGAAAGGTAACAGCAGTAACACCCCTGGCCTCCCCTCCCCCTGGCTGTGCTTGCCTACAGAGTGACCACAGAAGAAAAATGCTTGATTGAATAATGTTTGTACAGAAACCAGCTGTGAATTCCTTGGGCAGCGCAGTTAGGATGCAGTTTGTCAGGTGTGTCTTTTGTGATTGTAGCTCTAACAAGAGCTCTGCTGATGTGTTTTTCATCTAGCAAAAACTACATTGCCTTTATTCGCCCTCTGCTCAAAGACCAGCTGTGAGGATTGCACTGAATTGTTGAATAATCTCTACTAATGCATAAGTAATGCTTGCTGACTTATGTGAGAGTTGGTCCTATTCCTTACTGAAAAAACATTTCATTTTTATTAGGTAAAGTAAAAAAACCCTATTAGTAAAGACTACAACTCAATTCAGGTTTCACTTTCATTTTGCTGCTCTATTTCTTCTCATAATCATGTAAATTGGTGGCTACATTCTTTAAAAAAAAGTAAAAACCAAACACCCAACAACAATAACAACAAAGAACTAATCCTACCAGAAACCTCTCACAAGAGATTAACTAGTACTTGCAGCACAGAACTCCTGCTGATTGAGGAGGAAAAGATTTGGTGGTGGATACAGGCAGACCGCTGAGGAAAAGCCCTAAATATTGACACAAGCATCGAGATGCTATCCTGAAGAGATGGCACGCGGGTCCTTATTGCAATATACATGTTTTTTCACATTGCTGGGACATTTTCCTCTAGCTTTTACCGTGAACATTTCCTACAGAGCCACCAAAATCCTCAGACACTGGTGGGCATACCCGCTATCAAATGGAGTAGAGTACAGCCGACCTCCTGCATGCGCAGGCAGGGTAATGAGGAAATTTGACTGGGTGCTTAATTATGAGCTTCTTAATGAAATTGGTGCAAAATGGGTGTCCATGGAAGGCAAGGTGACACAGGTGGACTTTCCATCCCTCTGCCCTGCCCTCCCTACAACACAGACCAGCTGCACATGTGAAAACTGGGTTTGAGAAGCAGCTCTTACCCCGTGGCTCACAGTCCTGTGCATCACCCAGCTTGCCCATGCACTATGGGTTATTTACCTTATCAGCCTTTTTCCTTTATAGCTGTATTTGTGCCCAAGCTGCCTGGTTATAACCTGCTTCATCTACTTATGAAAATAAAATTATATTTTAAAACTATTTAAAAACTATTATATAACTTTAAAAACTATTATTAACTAAAACTATTATTATTTTAAAAATTTAAAACTATTATAAAAATATTTCATATTTTTATGCAAATAAAACTGTATTTTAAAAAGCTGGTGGCTCTTTTTGCTCCTCAGAATTTGCATAGGTGGGCAAATAAACAGCCATAGGTATGCAAAGAGTTCTTGTTCAAAAAAAAAAAACCCTAAATATCTCAAACGTCTGAAAATTTAACATCTTTTTTAGCTTTTTTTTTTTAGTGTGAGTAATAACATTTACATAATCAGAGAAGAATCTGGTGACTACAGAGTCTTTTGTTCATGACATCAACTGCTGTCAGAAAGAATGATAAAAGAGAAGACTTTTAAGATTTTACTGAGAAAGTAAGATTAGTGTTCCTTTTCAAGCCCTGCATAATGCTTCTTACTAGCTTTCACTGGTTTTTCCCCCTAAATAAGAATTAAAGACTAGTGCCATCTATCCAGACTTCTTGTTAAAGGGAGGAGTAAGAACCATACAGGAAAACATATTGTTCAGAAGGACTAGCTTGTCCCTGTATTGACTATTTCTGTCCTTTCTTCTGAGGACTTGATCTCCTCTCTCCAGCTTGTGAAGTCCCAGATTTTCTGGAGAGCCACTCCCTCTGGCTCAGTCCTGCCACAGCCAAGACTCTGTGGCATGACCTGATCCAAATGGCACACAACATCAGCCTCCTGTCATTTTTCCACTTGGCATGCTGCAGTGTGCTGTTTATTTTTGAAAACAACAGCAAAAGAAGAAGACTCGTAAATGTGTTTTCTGACACACAAATTGGCCTCCCTTTGGAAAACAACCTCGGCTGTCAAAAGGCAGGGTGCAGATAATTCTGCTTGCTGCACATGGGATGTCAGTGCCACTGAAGTACTATAATGCCCTTCTCAGTCCTAGATTCTGGAGCATGTCTCCAGAAATGAGACAGAAAGAGCAGGCTCATTCCTAGTGAGGCTGTGGTAGTATTTTTGAGGCAAAGCAAGCTTCCCACATAAAGAAATATCTCGAAGGTTTAGCAACAGATTGGTTCTTGTCTACAGCTGCCTTTAAAAATGTATTTTAAGACTAATTACTTAGTAGTCACATAATGTACTTGTTTAGAAATTTAGAAAGAAAGTACTTCATGATATTTTTGTGAATTCTTGACATTAAAGAAATCAGTAGTTGATCTGAGAACAGAGGAAAAGCACAGCTGGGTACGAAGGAAGCAGAATGCAGAAGTGGAGGGGATACCTGGCTGCTCTCAGTACAAGGCAAACAAGATCTAAGAATTGCCTTGGATGTGCAGAACTGAACTCCGGTGCCCTCTGAGAGGAGCAGCTGCCAAACCCCATTTTGGACTCCTGCTCCTTGTCTTCACACCTAGAACAGCAAGAGGAAGAGCAGGGATGCTCAGAGCTAAAAAGCAGGCCTTTTTATCCATGCCTGGCCTGGCCATCTGGGATGTCTGCTGGCTGCAGGGCAGTGTTGCAGCAAAAGTCATTGCCAGTTTAGGAACTGCCACTAGAGCAGCTGCTGTGCTTGCTTGGGGCTGCAGCTGTTGGTGTGTCAGTAGCACAAAGCTCTGTTTCCCAGCAGAGCCTTGCCAGCTTTTGGTAACAGCCAGGAGCCTTAATCACACTCCTGGATGGTTGCTCATGCTGGGAGACCACACAGTGGTGTGTTATTCCATATGGGGCTCCCATCCTTGGCCTTAGTGCTGGAAACAGAACTTGTGTGCTAAGGTCTCTGTGTGGTTTTCTCTGGTTCATATAAAGGTGCGATGCTTCAAGTCTTGACTAAGTTTATTGTATTCCATGTAGTGAAAAGAGGGAAGTCACCATATAAGCAGCGATGCAATGGGACCATTGGATGCTGCATTTAATTTTGCATCTCTCTAGCATCAGAAGCTGGAAGTGTCAAAAAAAGTAGTTGAGTGTTAAAAGCTGTGAAGAGAGAATTATTGGTGTTTTGCTCAAGTCATTAGAAAGTGCAGGGATGGAGGAGGCCCACAGCAATGTCATGGCGCCTGGTGTTGTGCGCTGAATTCCTGCAGCACACATGGAACACCACACCTAGAAGTCTTTCTGTGTGCTCCCACAGGTGCACTTTTTCTCCTGTTTTACGCTGTTGCTGAATATAGTCTGCACAGCTTCCACCACTGTTGCCACAACTCTCTCAAAACACCAACACAATCATAAAAAAAACAACCCACAGACATCTTGGAGCCAGCTCTTAGCAATGGCGACAGTTCCCTTAGTGCTGTCTTAGAAGTACATCTGCTAATAAGAAATTAAAATGTAAATGCCAGTGAAATCTCATGGGGCACACCTAGGAATCGCAGGAAAGGCTTGGTTTTGAAAGGACAACATTCCCTAGGGGCTGGAGTAGGGCAGCTGAAATCAGATTTATTCAGAGACTGTCTTGCCAGGAAAGAAATGTATATCTGAGTATGAATGCGCCCCTGTAAAGATGGTGGGTGCTCTGTTTCTTTACCCATTCTGTTGCTTTCCTTCCTGCTTGCTTTCTGTGCCTTGTGAGGAGCAGCAGGCCTGTCATGCCTGCTCATTTGAAGCATTGCAGTAGCCTATCTGACCTCAAAAGATGTGTCATGGTGCAGCTTTTGCTGGAGGCTATATAATGGATGGGTTATTCTCGATGGGAATATGAGAGTCACAAATCATTTCCACACAGAGACCCAAGAAATCACATTATAGACTTAAAGGCCAGTGGAAAGTCAACAAAATGCCCTTGGGCCTGAGCAAACTTTTGTCCTGGATCACAGAGATCACTAAGTTTGAGAGAAATAGACGTGGCATTGGAAATAGTTTTTATGCTTCTGCAATGAAATATTTTTGTTCAATATAAAAATAAATACATGCCATTTAGCTGAGATTATCAGTTTGTTGGGCCAGCAAAAGATAACGTCCAAGGCCAGAGCCTCAGGCTTACTGATAGCTGTCTCCAGTGAAGGATCCACAGGGTCTGGGCAGACTCACATTTGTGAGCTGCTGAGCTGGGTGCCTGACCATGGCCCGTGTCTGGGAGCCTCCTTCCAGCACAGATTCTTTCTGGTGGTGTTGACCATGGCTACAACACATAAAAGTTGGGTACACTGAGCAACAGCCAGGCATTGGTTTATCTTTCAATAAGTGAGACAAACAAGACTTAGTCATATCAGCTTCTGAGAGGAAAGCCAATCTTCTTAATGCAGAGTATATGCAATTCATTATTCATTTTGGTGAAACGCAGAGTGCACCTCGCTGTGCAGGCCAGCTGCTCATTTATAAAATTGATTATGCATTCTCTAAAGCCATCTCTAGGGAGCAGCTAAATTGCATCCATTGCCACCAAAGTCTTTGATATCCCTGTGGCTGAAGAATATTATAATAACAAGGAATAAAAGAAAGATAGGCTATGTTCTGATTTTTGATGTCTGTCAGATTTTGCTTGCTCAACTTTGCTCAAAATGTTTCAGGAGAATGTGTTTCTGACATAAAAGCTGCCCTTAACCTCACAGCAGGAGCACCCCAAGATGTCTTGGAAATTGAAGGCTACTTTTATTGTAAAAGAAGGTAAGAATTTATCTGCTTTAAATTTTTCCCCCATAATAATCAGGTGCATGGTTCAGATAATAGCATATTGACTCTTTGATTTTGTCGCTTTAATCTAACTTCTCCATTATCTCTATGAAGAGGAAAACAGAGAGAGGAAGGACCATTGGTGATAACAACACTGCATGAAAAGATCTAGCAGTTTAGTATTCACTCTATATATCAAATAGCTGGCCATAAAACTGCCTGAACTTTGACTTTTCTGTAATTTTCTAGCACAATTTTTTTCCTGAAACTAATCCTTAATGAACTGTTCACCCTCCCGTCAATAAAAGCTTCCCTATACCAATGTGGGTGAGCATCAGAATGTTGCTTACAACAGATACCAGAATGTTGCTTACCAGATACTGCTTACAGGTGGATCATGAGGAAACTGCAGAAAAATTAAAAAGCTGCATGGGTTTTCCCATTTGTTAGTTTGAAATTCACTTAAACCTTGTATTTCACAGTGATTTTGTAATTAGACAAGTTATAGCTATAAACCTAATAATCCCTGACAGACTGTGGCATATGTTGTTTATGCTTTTCAAAGTCATCTATAGTCTCTGGCTTTCAGGAACTGCTTTAGGTTCAGCTCAGAGGAGGGACAGGGCTGTGGAAGGATGCAGGAGCTGCCAGAGTCCAAGACAGCTGTTGGCATAGACACCAGCTTTGAAGGGGCAGATTGAACCCCTTGTGGGGAAGATCTGGTGCCACCTCCATGCTTAACCAAGTGTCTCCCACACATTTCTGGATTAAGCACATCTGTGAGCCTCAAAATGGACATTTCCCCAGTCCAGTAGCCAGAGCCAGAACTGGGTCTGCAGGGAGGCAATTTAGTTAGTTCCAAGGCCTTTCCCTGCAGCCCTAAAAGCCAAGAGCACAAGTGCTGGACAAGGTCTTTTCTCTCTGCTCCTCCCCGTTGTGAAAATACGGACTTCATGGGGCTGGAGGAGGTACTCCAGGGACTGATGTAAACACCTACAGGGTGCTTACATTGCTTAATTTATTTTATCCCTCCACCCCTGCCCTAGGAACAGCCCTGACCACCTGCTTCTTTAAACCAGCACATCTGCAGCTCTTTCACAAGCGACAGTTTCAGACTCGTGGGATCAGATTGTGAAGTGTGACTGCTGCTGTGAGCTGCACCCTGAGGAGATGCATGCGCACTCCCTCAGATATAAAATTTTTCTGTGTGCTCTCTTGTGCTGGTTTGGTCTGGATAGAGATAATTTTCTCCACAGTAGCTGCGTTTTTTATTTGTGGTGAAAACAGTGTTGACAACACAAGCATGTTTCAGTTATTGCTGAGAGGGCTTGCATTGAGGCAAGGGCTTTCCAGCCTCTCATACCACCACAGCAGCGATCAGGCTGGAAGTGCACAAGGACTTGGAAGGGGTTTTTCCATAGTTTTCCTGCTTAAATATTGTTGCTGTATTTAAAAAAACCAAAACCAAAAAAAAACTCAACCAAACAAAAAAACCCCCAACAACAAAACAAAACCAAAAAACCACAAAAACCAAACACCAAAACAAACAAACAAACAAAAAAGACCGAACTAAAAAAACAAACAAAAAAAGGCATCTTATCCTAAGGTTCACAGAGCTTGACAAAGCCCCTGGGCCTGGTCCACCTCAAATATTGGGGAAAGACAGAAAGTCAAGGTATCTCTCTGTAAATCAGATGCATAGCACAAAAATGACCCATGTTCAGGCTCAGACTTTAGATACCTGACCCTCTGGGTCCATAGCTGTGGGTGAAATGGTGCTGCCTAGCTCCAGCATACTTCAAGGTTCTCTAATTATATTTAGCTAGATCTAGGTCACTGCATTCTTTTTGTTTCAGACTCAGGGCAATAGAGTAGTGGAAAGGATTTTTGAATGCACAGGGCTGTAGGTTTAGTTGAGTGAAGGTCTTTACAACCCTTGTGGGCAAAGGCTTAGTATGTGTTTGTCTGACTTCATAGGAGCTGTGACTTCCATGTCTTAATGTTAACAGGATGGGCTTTCATAGCTACTGACTGCAGACTAAATTTTAGCAACTGGATTATCCCACTAACCCTTCTCTGTACTTTCTCTTCAGCGAATTGTACTTGGCAGTTCAAGCTTTTGAGATAGAGTATAAAAATATTTCAATATACTCCAGGTGTTTCTAATGCAATCTCATTTTTCTTTCAGCTGTCAGAGAATTAATCCGTCATGAGTTGGAAATGTCTCTTGAAAATACATGCTTCTTCCCATTACAGCGTGGTCAAATGCCAGCCTGTTCCTTTGAGGATTCTTTTGAAGATTCTAAGCTAGTTAGTAGCTTGATTTTTCTCTCCCCCAACTTCTCTTTGCAGCACATTAGGTCATTGAAAGCTATGGGAGCTTAGTTATTAGAAAAATAGAGCACAGTGTCTCATTATTCTGTATTCTCAAGACAGAGCTATTTCTTTAGTCTGATGCATTTCTGCACACAGTTTAGCAGCTTTTAGTGCCTTTAGTGTAGC
>VYZP01068435.1:19229-61948 GCA_013400635.1 Hypocryptadius cinnamomeus | reverse complement strand
TTACCCTGGTGTTACAGTGATTGCTTCCAGGACAGCTTTTTGGGGGAAGTAAATAATGCCAGGAAAATTAGGAAGTGATCCAACATCTTGCTCATAACCCAAATTAAGTAAAACAAAGCTTGTATTTTATTCTGGTTTCGAAGAGGTTTAACTCTTTGGCATGAAGCCTTCTATACTCTCTTCTAGTCCATCACACAAGCATCAAAGAAATTGTTATAGCTTGGCTAGAAAGGCTTAAAGATGTTCTAGAAAAGAGCTTATTCTCACTGAGCTGAGAAGATAAGCTTGTGCAGAGCTGAAACCAGCTTTCAGAAGCTTTGCAAGTGGAAACTTTGACTGTCCAGCCAAGAAGCTGGCTCAGTTTTGATTGTTTCTATTAAGATTAGTTCTCAAGGCAGTGTTAATATAGTTTTGCCTGGCCTAACAAATAGAAGATGTAGCTTTATCACAGATGATGAAATTGAAGTATTTTCCATTGAGATAGAAGCTAGAGAAGGTTACTGTGGACAACTGCTGACTCTGAACATTTTAGAACTCTTGAATCCAACAAATCCATGAAATTTTAAAGACCTGGATATAGGAGCTCAGTTGATCTCTGTATGTTGATTTTTAGTCAGTGAGTGGGAAAAAGTGTACGGCTAACAGGCTATGAAAATTCAGGGCTGGTGCTAAGTATAGGTCTATCAGCTTGACTTTGATCCAAAGCAAAACAATGGAACTACTGAAATTGGACTCCTTTATTAACAAATATAGGGAATGGCACTTTGTTAGCATCTCTCTACCTGAGCCTAAGAAAATGGATCTTGTCAAATCAGCCCGATGTATTTTATTTTACCAAGAGTACAAGCTTGCCTGATAAAAGTTGTGGTAGTCACATCTTGATCCAGAGAGAAAATGAGCAGTGTCCAACAGAAAGTGGTTTTGATCCTGATGGATCTCCAGGTGGAGATGGATGGAGGGAATAATCTCTGAGCTGTTGGTGTATATTGTAGGGTTCCTCAGGGGTCATTTGCTGGCTTTTTACTATTTAACACTTGTGTCAGTAGCTTGCTAGAAAACATGAAATGATTGCTGCTACTGTTTGTAGAGGTGCATGCAGACCAGACACAACTGAGGGAATAACTAAGTCAGCTCACTGTAAGAGCCACCCACATTATGTGATAAACTGTGAGAACGTAAGAAACACTCATGTATTATTTGTCTGGTACAGGGTCTTCTATTTAAACTCAAGACAGGAGGTCTTGAAGGTGCCTGAGGCTTTGGTCCAGCAGAGCAGTGACCAAGAGGCCCTGGTGGATGGAAAAGGGAATATAAATCCCAACACCCTGCCAGGTTGTGGGGTTTGATAAGGCACCATTGTGGATGTGGAAGGAAACATTAGAAAACTAAACTCAGTATTGGTAAAAAGGAAGTGGGTTGTTTACAAAGTTACTGTATGTTGGATAAAATCCACTTTTGTGCAGAGGGCTAGCACAGATGATATCAGGGCTTGGAATGAGATTTTCATCTTGGTCTGCCTTTCAATGCAGAGGTGGAGTTTACCCTCAGTACGTTATTGTGCCGTATCAGGATTTAAATTCCTTATTTGCTGTTTTCTGGCAAACATTTAGGTAAATGTTGCATTAAGTAGACATTTCTTTTTAATAACATTGACATTTATCTCATTTTTCTCCTGACATTTTTAGCATCTTCACAGATACCTGCATAGCTATTTTTGTTCTAAAATTTGCAGTAATTAATTGCTTTTCTGAATATCTGCAGGAGCAGCTATCAGCAAAGAGAAAGGGAGGCACTCTAGTTTCACATCCTTTGATTAAAGGTAAATTGAAATAATTAAAGGTGTGGTATTTAATGTAGAGGCTTTAGGGCTGAAAACCAGCATCCTGATACCTGCTGAGAAATACCTTACTCCACAGATAATCTCTGTTCTGGTAACTCCTGCCATGGCTAAGGCTAGCATTGGAATGTGGCCCACAGTAATTACTGTTTTGAGACAAAGGGGATGCTTTCTGTTCACCCAGAAATAAATCACTTTGATTGCTTTTCTCCTATGGCACAGTGCTGTATGTATAATTTAAGATGTACAGTGCAGCAGTGGAGGCTTTTAGAAGTGGATCATCCCACTGGTCAGCAGTAAGAAAGCTGATGCAAGTGATGGGTGAGCAGATAAACACTTAACAGTTTTGGGAGCTGGCAAGTGCCAAGGATGCTACACATACAGCTAAGAGCACTGCATGTGTTTCAGTCTCTGGTATCAGCCTGCCTGGAGGTGAGACCCAGCTTGCCCATTTGTGGCTGAGCTGCAGGAATGTCTCAGGATTGCTCTTGGGGGATTGTCTGAGTGCTGAGTGGAGCTGCAGACATGTCAAGAAAACCGTGTCAAGTGCTAATAACAGGAATTAAGCTGTTCTGTAAAGACATTTTATGAACAAGTATAATCAGTTTGGTGTCTCTTAACAGAATGGTACGTGATGACTCTGGAGAGCCTTGGAACAGCTTTAGGAAGGGGAGGCAAGGCAGAGCATTGTCCCCTCTGAGAGGGTATTTGCTGAAAGTGTGGGGCTTTCTTGTAGCTGTGAGTGGGGCTGTTCCATGCACAACTGGGGTCTGCCCTCACAAATGCAGGGTTGTTTGTTGTTGTTGTAGTAACCAGCCACCTGTGAAAGGCCTCTAAAACCAGTTCTTTTTTATTACTTGGTGAGCACTCAAAACAATTACAGTTATGGCAGAAATTGCTGATGGGTTTGTATCAATTTTCTTTCGATAGTTGTCTTTTCTTTCTTTGCTCTGGGGTCTGAGATGTTTTTGGAATACCAGGATCTTTGTCCCTCTCTTCCATGACTTCAGTCCTCTCCAGGCTGTGAAATCAGCTTCAGTCTCTCTGTGTGTCATCCTGCTGTGAAGTTGTTGAACTTTTAACCAGTTCTGTAGTCAAACAGCCCCTTCTCACAGTGCCACGAAAGCACATCTCGCTCTACATGCCCCCAGTTTCTGTACTGGAGGCACAGCAAGAACTGCAGGAATAGCCTCTGCCAGCAGCCACCCACCTCTTCCAGGGCTTTCCACCTGAGCAGGCAGTTCTTGGTGCTTGGTGTCATCCCTGCTGTGGCTGAGAGGATAGGTGAACAGTGAACATCAAGGTTCTGTGTCACAGAGCATCTGGCAAAGGCAGTGAACCTGGGCTTGATACCATGCTTTGTCCTTGGGCTCAGCTGAAAGGCTGACACAGAAATTTTAGTAAAATGTGTTAGGTAGGCACCCAGAACCTGCTACAGACAAGATCACTTCATTGTCTTGCATGTGTTCATCTGGAAAAGCAAATATATGTAGTTTGCATGTCTGATGTAACTAGAAGAGACAGAAAAAGATCAGAGAAGAGGTTGTTCTATTTCATTTCTAGTCATTCTACTTTTGTGTAAAATCAGCATTGTGATTGAGGCATTCTTATTATAATTTTGCAGATACTTGTTTGTAATGGGAGGCGCTGCCATGTGGTACTCTTACTTTTTGTTTTGTCCTTTATGAAATCTTGTGGTTTCAGTTCTGAGTAAATTAAAGGGGTTGGATTGGCAGTTCCAGATGTACATGCTGTCTGTTCATAAAGCAGGTCCTTTACAGTAACAGAATTAAACTGCCAGTTTAGGTGTGCTTGAGCACCTAATTTGCTCTGAAGAAACCTCCATGCCAGCAGAGAACGTCAGCAATTTTGTTTTCAGCACAAGCATGAACTTTCATGATGCAGAAGTTATGCAGGTGACTGAAGTAAACTGACTGCTGGTATTGCTGCTCTTCCATCCATGTCAGTACTTACTGGTTATAAAACCCTGCCTCTTTACTCCTGTTCATAGCAGGTTTTGTACTTTCTGCATCTGTTGGGCTTCATTTTCTGCTGAGAAAATGTCCTGTTGTCTAATCTTGAGCCTCGTGGTTTTTTCTACATTTTCTTTTTAATTACATTAAAAAGAAAAAAAGCAGGTGGGGGAGAACCTGGATCCTAACAATGATATTTAAGCAATGAGTCCAACTTGGAGGCTAAACCAGACCTTTTGCTTTTGAATCACTCTGTGGGTGGTGCTGCTTCTGTAAAAGCACAAGGTGCCCTTACTACATTTGCGATTCAAAATAATTTCCAGCAATGTAAGTGCAGATGGAGCCAATAATTTGTGCTTATTTCTAGGCTCTTTCTACCTTCTCCTGGAGAAAAAAGGTCTTTCTGATGCTCTTTTGAAGCTGAATATGATGCAAAAATCATCCAGATCTTTCATCTTCCTCTCTCCTGATGCTTACCATCTTCTCTGTTGAAGCATGGGGACAGTGGCATGTGTCTAGCATATGAATCAAGTCTCCTGCACACAGGGCTGGAGACAGACCATGGCTGTCTCTGTGGAGGGTCCCAACAGGGTACTTGTCCCAGCCCTGAACTGTGGAACAAACAGTTTCCAAGAGGTCTGCACCTATCCCTTTTGCAGGCCTGGATCCCCATCTCTCTCTGGTCCCAGGCAGAAGCTGGGGTGGGCTGTGTCCACACAAGGACAACAGCACCAGGGCAAACAGCCCTTGCCAGCACCAGTGGCTATTAAAACATGGGGGAGGTTCCTTTTCCACAAGCCTAATAGGAGATGTTTCAGTCTCTTCTAACTGAGCAGTGCTGCAGTACAAAATGCTATTTGAAAATCAAACTCCTTTGTATGCAGCTCTTCTCTTTCACCTCTCTCACCCTGACCAAGGCATGGAGCTGAATTACAAGCCCTGCAGCACCTGGGTAATGGCTGACAACAGGCCACGCTCACAAAGGGCCAAAGTTTGGTCTAGACTGAGGAGTGGGCATAGGGAAAACCACCTCCTTTAGGGAAATCTGGCAGCTTCAACAGACTGACAGATTGCTCTGCCCCTCATCCAGACCATGGTTAGCCACTGCTCTGGCACAGCAGCAGCATGCTCTCCATACCCATCCTCTCTCTGCCAGGCACAGTCTGTCCCTCTGTGCTGACCACTGGAAAAGCTTGTAGGGGTTATGGAACAAAGGTTTGCCTGTCCAGCTGGGGAAGCAAGAAGTGCTCACTCTTGGATAGAAACAACAACAACTTTTTTTTAAAACCAAATTATTTATTTGAATAGATGAAGCAGTAGCTGTGCACTGTATTCAGAGTAATTTAAAACCAAATTAATGCTATGCACTCGTAAGCCAAGGCATAGGGAGGCGAGTAAATCCTTCTTCCTAGTCTCAAGGGGATTGCTTTTGCCCTGCAGCACAGGAGAAGGGCTCATGTGTGCTTAAAATGCCGTGTATCAGTTACAGAGCCCATGCTGCTGTTCAGATGACACCACTGGCAAGCACACTGTTTTCTTCCCTCTCAACCTAGTAATGTGTGTGCTGTCTCATCATCATCCCCCATTTTATTTTAATAGGGAGCAGGCTACACCAGCAGCATAGCAATTTGTTTCACAGGGCTCTTCCTCGTCTCAGGATGATTGTTAGGAAAAAAGCTGGGGTTGGATTGACACATGGGAAATTGTTATACTAAAGCTGGAGTGCATGAGGAGTATGGCCTAGCCCATCTCCATTCAAATGTAATGATGCTCTTGGTTTTCTAGGATTTTTGGGATGGAAAAAGTCAAGGCTGGATGCAGGAATGCTGCTCTTTGCAGCTGGAGGTGCAGGGAGAGGTTTGCTGCTCCATTATGTACCATCTGCTGTTGGGCTGCTGGAGAAGCTGGCAAGTAGCTCCAGCTAACCACCTGGGTAGGACATTTTTCAGAAACTGCTTCTGGGATTGTTCTCAACCCAAAGACCCATTAAAATCAGTGTTAGACTGATGAACAGGGATTTCTGCTCATAGCCATAAAGGCTGAAATGACTGAATAGAGAAAGTTATCAGTTTCCACTTCTGCTTGAGCAGATATTTCTGCCCAGGATAATGCCCCTCTGGGGGTGGACAATGAATGGAAATTAGTTATAGGGAGTTCCAAGGGAAGGCAAAAATGAAAGCAATTTAATCATAAGGTAAGTATTTATGTTGCAGAAATAACTAATTGGCATTCAGCAATAAAGATCTTAGGATATAAAACAGAAAAATGAAATATTTTATGTGTGGAAGCACTTTTGATAGATTCTGAATACTAGATTGTATACAGGAGTAAATTTATATCATTGGTTCTGTGCAGAAAAAATGAGATTTTTGTAAAGCAAACAGTAGCAGGACATTGTCTCAGAGAAAGAGAACCTTACATTTACATCCAGAAAATTTTAGGTTTTTTCCTGTTAGTATCTTGACCAAAACCCCAAACATTTTTTTTTAATGCATACTCTGAATGCTGCTTTGCACTGTACTGCACAGAGTAGGGGCAAGTGACTGAAACAGACTGATGGCAAAAGCATAAAAATCATTGGACAAAGAGAGATTGTTTAGATATCTTTATTTAGCAAGTAAAGTACATTGCCAGTAGGAAGGAGGAAAATGGAGACTCAGCTGTGTTTACCAAGGCAACAGAAATTTTCCTGAAGTGAGGCCAACTTTTATATGAGCTATTAATTTTGCTTGATTTTTGCAGGGCTACTTCTGAACAGGAGTTGAATGTCATGTTTTTGTGTGAGGGCATAAATGTCTTTCAGTTCATGTTAGTTTTACAACATTGCTTCTGAAAACTGATGGCTGGTCTGGCACTTACAGGCCCATAACATGGCTGAGGTTGTAGCATGACCTGAAACAAGCTGTGCCCTCTGTGCTTTTGGGAAGGGCTGGGATCCTTGTGGCACCAAAACAGGCTCTTGAAATAGAGCCAAGTGCATTGTGTTAATCCTGTATTTTTTTGCCCTTCTCTTCTTTCCATCTCAGCAAAGTTTTTCCTTGTGGCCCTGATCCAACAAGCCGTTTAACTGCGCGCAGGTGCAGGCACTGGATGGGACCTCCTGGCACGTCTCACTGCTGAACTGCATTTTCAATGAAAAAACAACTATAAGACAACTTCTGGGGCCACCTGCCCCTGCCAGGCCCAGTCTTTGTTAGTGCTGAGCACAGACATCTTCCCAGAGCATCAAGGTCAGAGTGACAAACCAGGAAATACCAAGTGAAGGTACAAGTCCCTACATTTCACCCGCTGACCTTCAAAGATGGGTGCAGCTGCCGTGATTTACCTGCAGCACTCTGGCTTTGGCCATGAGAGCAGTTTTTCTGGGCAGCACAGCAGGCTGTGCCTGGGTCTCACTGCTCCCTGAGCACACTTGTCTGAGCACAGGTTGGCCAGTCATGCAAGGCCACCTGCAGCTCCTGCACCACCAGTGGTCCACGTTGTGCCAATTGTCAGTGGCCAGCACAGATGGTGATGTCCTGGAGATTGCCATCTATGAAGCACTAGAGGAAGGTGAACATTTTTCTGCAGGGTTTCCTATGGATCACATTTTTTAGTGTTCCCTAGGCACAGCTATTTGTTGGTGGTTTTGATACCAGCAAACCTCTGAATTGTCAAGTCTATTTCTGCCTTCATCCTGCCTCGGATAAGTGCCAGCCATGAGTGCCAGTACAGGAACATCCTTTCTCATCCCACTAGGCACTTACACTCCTGACCCACTGACGATAAGCCAAGTCTTTCTCCTTGGCCCCTTTTCTACTGCAGATGTGAGAAGGAGCTCTGAGGGGTCTCCTGTATCTCAGGCCCACACTGATAACTACCCTTCCCCATTAACAGGAGCCCTCAGACTTCTCTTCCCCACTGATACTTTCCTCACAATTTCACCCTATTATTCCCCCATTTTCCCTTAGTTTCTGCCAAGAAGTATTTGTTTAGCTTCAAGTGTTTTTTAGATTTCTCTCTGGACTCAAGTTGCCGTGCCTCAGAGTGAGCTTGCCCCTTCTTATCACCTTCTTAGCAGACCCAGGTTCTAAGAGCACACATTACTTTACTTCCTTCTACTCCCTGAGTGAAGAGTACATTTTGTTGGTATTGTTCAGGTTTTGGGCATGGTGAACTGTCCCACTGATTCTGTTGAGAAAAAGAGAAGAATTGAAGGTTAGAAATTTTCTTGGCCTGCCCAAGCATGTCCACTGTGACCCATTTGCCTGATCTCTTGCATGTGTGGCTGCCCCCCAAAGAGCTTGATTGTTTTGGCAATACAGTGTTGAATTGGCCATATCCCAGTAGGGAATTACTTGGTGCTACTTGAGTGGAAATGTCAACAGGCTTGCAAGTACAAAGTTATGACCAGAATCTGCAAGTTCTGGTAGACTTCTATCCACTTCAAGAAAATTAAGAATTTGTCTGTGTGTCATATCCCCTGGCTTGCACAACTGAGCAGAGTCAGCTTCATGGAGTTATTTCTGGTGTTCACCTCATATCAATAATATTTTCCTCCTTTTGAGCACTGGGAACAATCATTTTGTACAGCCAAGTTTATGAGATTTGGGAGTTTTATTTTAAAGGAATTCTAGGTAACAATCTAAAATAAGATTTGGTTTTTAACACTGGAGGAAAATAAAACTAATGGGCATGACCAAATTCCCACTTACTTAGAAAAAAAAAATCTATGAACATCCTTTGACAAATGGACTTGAGTGAGGCTTAACCAAGGACCCTAAGCTATGGGCCCAGATGAAGAGGTTCCCAGACAAGTCTTTGTGCAGCTTGTTCTTTCTGTTGGCAACCCCAGGCTTCATAGGCAAATGAGAGCTCTAAACTTTGTTCCTTTCCCAACCCAAACTGTAACCCTAGGCACAGACTAAACCCTTTTCCAAGGACCACAAGCTGTAGCAGAAATCAAAAAGCTGTCATGGGAGAAATATTTTTACATTCTCCCTTGTCAGCCACAACACAACTAGAGTTCAAGAGTTTTCCCTCTCCTAACCCTAAACATTGGCCTTGGCTGGATTATCACAAGCCACACCAATGATGAAATTTTCAGAGACAAAATCCTAATGAATCCAGTCCCTCCCTCTGAGGGAGTTGCTTGGCAGATCCACATTACATGCAGTTCTAGACTTTGACATTGCCCTGAACTAACCCTAGCCCTAAACCTTCTGTGTGAACTGAGCATTTGCCAAAGAGACTAAGCCTTGGCCAAGATAACAAACTTGTGAGGGGAGAAAGCTCTTTGCAGCCTCTCCTTTGCCTTTGGCAGTGCATTAACAACCCCATGCCAGCTGTAGAACCTCTAAGTGCTCGAAGATTAGGGTTACAGTGCTGAGCTGTAACCCTAAGCTCAGGTGAGCTCAGGTGTGGGCTGCTTCAAAGGTAAGAACACTCAGCTGTGCCTGAGATGGAAAGTGTAGCAGGGGGTTAAATTTTTTACTGTTCATTCCAGCCTTTTCCAAACTCTTTGCAGACCCTTGCTATTTGGAGTGCTAGGCTTTGTCCCTCTTCCATCCTTAGCCCTAAAGCCTGAGGACAGCTGATCCTCAGTCAAGCACACAGAGCAATGGTCCAGATGAAAAAGCAATCAGAGGAGAAATATTTCTGTGACCTGCACTTCCCTGCAGAAGTCCCTCACCAGTGCCATGCTAAATGTCACTGTAGACTTTTTCCCTTTCCCAGCACTGAGCTCAGCTCTAAGGCTGTGCATGGGGTAGTCCTTTGCTGAGGAACTGAAGCCCAAATCAAGCAATTGTGAAAGGAATGGCATTCTAGGAGACTGCTGCTTCTCCTGGCAGTCTGTGGGAAATGCAGCATCCACTGAAGCTTCAGGGCATCTCCCTCCTAAAGCAAAAGCCTGACCTTGAGTTAACTATAATTAGGGATAACCTGCTGTGGTCCCAACGAAGATGTTAGAGGAGCAATCTTTCAGGAAACCCAAACCCTAATCCTATCACTAAATCTGAAATGAGCCCTGGGACATCATTTAAATGAAAAAGTGTAGGGAAGAAACATTTTTCTTTCCTCCTCCTTACATTGGAATTCCCTTGGCAGCCCCATGCCAACAGAGCTCCTGTCCCAAATTTCTCCCTGTTTCTGTCCCAAACCTAACCCTGCTGCAGACTCTGAACTCAGCTTACCTAGAGCCCAGGGAAAAAGGTTTTCTGGGAGTAATTTTTTTTTTCAGCCTATACATTGCTTTGGCAGTCCAATGCCAACGAGGGCTTTAGGCTTTGTCCCATTCCTGAACAACGTTACTGTAACCTGAATCTTATCCCTGTCCCTAAAGTGGTCTCTTCAAGAGATAATCGTGTAACTCCAGTGTTGAAATGCTGACAGTCTCTAGCCTTCCTTCCAGCTACAGTGACTTGCTTTTACAGTTTAAGCCCAGTGCTCCTTTTGACTCTTAATGCCACAGCCAGGCTCAGCACAATTAAAGATTAGTAACAGACATGTATTGCTGGCATGTTTGTGGGCCCCATTTAGGGTTCTCCCTCTCTAACAGAATAAAACAAACCAAACCCAAACACCTGCCAGGTAGCACTGCTGTGTCTGTGGTTAATTATGGGGAGGATTGGAGACCAGATGACATCCTTGTGAGATGAGTGCATTTGTCCACTAACCTGTGTGGGCTGTGTGATAAGTGGTGGGGACGAGAGCTTCAGACACCAGCTATCTTCCTGCCTGTTCTGGTACAGGCCCTGCACTGTTTGCCCCATGCTGGACTCCCCTGGCATCCAGTTGGAAGAACAGAAGGATCAAACCAGCTCCCTGTTCTTTTGCATCCGGCTCTTGCTGTTCCTGTCAACAGCACCCAGAGAAAGACGACGTGTTCATTTTCATGTAGTCTCCCACCCATCTGCTGGAGCAAGCCATGGATCCCTGTGATCTAAATCCTGCAGGCATTTTCCTCTCCTACCACCCCCTTCAAATCTGTGTGCCCATTTGGAAAGTCACTCATTAATAAAATAAAAAGCTTCCCATATTAGGGAAGATTATTTCTGTAACTTCTGCTATGTATTCAAATAGTCTCAAGGACCTCTGCATCTTCCTTATTTTGCTTTAATGCTGGGAAGGATGGGGCATGCACTCCCCAGAAATATTTTCCATCAGGAAAAGGAATGAGCCACGTGTGTCTGGAAAATGGAACAGTGAATATTAACAGGTCCTCACCCTCAGGTGTGCTCCCTGGTAATTATTGTTTCAGATGGCTCTGGGTAGGGTTATCTCCTGTAGCTTCTCAGATTTTCAGCAAAAGAATAAAATCTGCTGCTTGAGATCAGCCTAACTGCATCTAAAGCTGTGACTGTACCACAACTCAGAGTTGTAGGATTGAATTTAGACTGGTGCAGTGGAAATAAGGGTAAATGTACAGCATGTGTGTTGCTTTTTCAGAGAGCTGGAGGGTTTGAGAGCAGAAAGGGAGGATGGCTCTGAAAGTTGGAAGGAAAAATTGAAAGAGACACTGATAGGAAAGAAAATTGCTGTAGTAAAGAAGGCAAGTACCAGGTTGAGTGCTGATGAATGGTAACTGCCCAAACATAACTCATGAGTTATTTTGTGGTGGAAAGTAATATACTACACTGAGCATCCTCATTCAGCAGAAAGAGCCCTGCTGCATGTTCATGTGATACACAAGGGCTTACCTACACATTTTGGTAGTGCTGTAACTCTATCTGTAGCAATTAAATCAGGATGTCCCTCTGGCATGATTTCAGTTAGACTGATGGGACCCCATTCCCACACACTTAATAGAGAAGGCTGTGTGGATGTGAAAAACTCCAAGCTGATAGAGCCACCACCTGCACAAAAGTTTGAACATTGTGATGACACTGCCACTCAGTCACAACTCCCTACCCAAAGGTAGAGTAAATCACTAAAAAACCCAAACCAAACCCCTGTAACAAAATTTAAAAAAAAAAAAAATATTTGTTTTGCTGCATGTTCATCTTCCTAGCTCTTTGACACCAAAGAGCAGAGGGATCCGTGGGTCTGCAGGCAGAGGAGGTGAAAGGCAGGGTGAGCCAGGGGTGGAAGGGCTGTCCTGGCACAGCACACTGACACTGTGCTCCAGTCCCTCCCGCCGGGCTGTTGTGCAGGGTGACAGCCAACAGGAGCAGGGTCTGAGGGAGGGTTTGATGAGGCTGCAGTTGCCAAAGGGCTCTCCAGGAGACAGCAGTGGGGAAGGTGCCTTGGGGATGAATGAATGGTGGGGCGGGTACAAGGGTAAAGCCATTGGTAAACTCATGAATCTTCAGCCCTGGCACTTATCTGGCCATTTCATGTGCTGGCTAGGTCAGTGATGAAAGACTTATTCATCAAACCATTGTATCCTGAAATGTGTTGCAATTTAGTGGAAATAACACTGTGAAGCAAGATATATTATTTATTCTTGACCCTTTCACCTCAGCCAGAACACTTTTTCATGTGATTTAACTGAATTAACAAGTAGACTGTGATCTGATGAAGCAGTGCATTCTGCAGTGGTGCTGCAGGACAGAGGTCCCCTGTCCCCTGGGCATGGGGCTGTGACACAGATCAAAGCAACAACTAGGGGAAAAAAAAAATAAAAAGAGCTTTAAAAATTACTTTTTTTTTTTTTTTTTTTTTACTGGGTATTAAGGTGGTGTGAATGGGCAGGCTGGGGTGAGGTCTTTAGCTTGTCTTGCCATGACGTTTTCAAGCCTGAGTCAGTGGTTATGCAAAACAGAGGAAGCAGCAGAAATAACAATTTGCCAACATTTGTTGTGATATATTTTGGTTAATTGTGCTCACAAAAAGTTACAGAAGATCACAACCTGCTCATGGGACCAAATTAAGCTGAGGAACATTTCTTTTAGATTTGAAAAGACACTGAATTTCTTAGATTATATATCCACAACAAACCACAAGTTCATTCTCATTATAGAAATCCGGAAGTGCATTTCCAGCAGGAGGCATGAAGCACATGCATGACCACCACTCATGCAACAAGCTGAAAATGTACTTTTAAATTATGGTCCTCTCTGGTCACAGTGTTTGGGGTGACATTTAGAAAGCCCAAGGAAATCTGTGGGCCTCTAAAATGACTAGCTGCATGAAGGTGGATTTTATTCTTCCAAGAGTAAGTGATTATTGCTTCCTATGGTTACTCTGAGTGGGGGTTGTGTTTGGTGTCAGGGCACTGCCTTGTTGAAGACTCAGTTCCTCAGCTCAGGGTCTTTTGCAGTGCGTGAGGGGGATGCATTGGATGAAATGTGTTTACTAAGTCTTTCTCAAAAAGTACATCAGGAGGAAGAAGAGGACACTCTTTCCTTAGAAAGTGCCAGGATTAGTCCAGGATGTGGTAGATAGGGATTAGCTTCCTCCTCTTTCCCTCAGGCTCCTTGGGCTCATCTCTCACACTTTCCTGTTGAAACTGCTTCCATTCGTTTCAGTAGTCACTTGGCTAGAGAAAAAAAAGGCAAATGCAATAATAATATTTGTAGTAGTAATAATAATAATAACAATTTATTCTTGACAGCTTCAAAAATCACATCGGGTTCTGACCATTTTTCTGATTAGTTACTTGTACCTCTGAGAGGACAGGAGACAGGAGATTTGTTGGCCCTGCACTCCATATGTGAGACAGAAGGACACTAAGGAAGCAAACCTGTGTCTGCTGTCCCTTCCAAACTCTTCTTACTCTCCAACACAGCCAGAAACGTACAGAAATGTACAGAAATGTGCAGAAATGTACAGAAATGTACAGAAATGTAGGGTTACTGCTCGTTCAGCTCTGCCTGGGAGAGAACACAGCTGATCCTCACAAATCAGGGTGAATAATTCCTTTGGCACAACAAAAAATTAAAGTGTAGGGAAATAACAAGAAGAAAAGAATATATAAAATTGCTGAAAATTATTAGTATTAGCAGATGCAGAATTTGCCTAATCAGGAAGGTAAATGACTGGGCAAAAGCAGAGCCTGAGCTTGAATGTGAATATTTTTCCAGCTTTGCACATTGTCACTCTGTATTTAAGGAGAGATCAGTCAGGGAAGAGCTTGCAGGAGTGATTACCATGTCTGAAAGCAAAGCCAAAAGAGCCCTCTTACAAAAATTAAATCTTGATCCCCATCCTGCCTTTACCCTCCCTCTCAGATCACTAAACATTGGTTGCAGCTTCTCCAGGCTCAAAAGAGAAAATGCTGAACTATTATTGCTGGACAACTCTTCCTCCTCCAGGACATTTATTAAACTAACACCTTTATTATTCAAAATATTTGAACAAGTGGTAGCATGGTTGCCTCCCTCTTTCAGAGGTCTGCTGACGCCAGCCCTAGCACAGAGAACAAAGCAGAGACTTTTGCTCTGCACACCATTTCTCCTCTCCCCTGCTCTCCCTGCACAAAGGGTCCCCTGATGAAGGGCAGGCAGGGGCCTGAGCTTTAGAACAGATTATTTTGTTCAACCTTGGGATTGAAAGCAAATACTCCCAAGTCTCCTTTGATGCCAACTGACCTGAATCAAAGCTTGCAGACCTCTGGCTGATAATGTCTGCCAGACGCAGCAGTGAAGAAGGTTTTCCAATCTAGCTTCTTTATTTCTAGGCATCCATACCAAAAATTAATTGCATGGGTAGGAGTTTGGCATCTGACTGCTGTGAGGGAAGTCTTGTTGCAGAAGAGAAAAAGCAAACAGAAAATTATCTTTCTGCATAGCCCAGTACATTCAGGTACTTGACTAATAACTTTCAATAATCCAGGTAAGTGCAAAAAGCCTGTTACAGGTTCTGCAGTGGTGGGGCTTGCTGGCAGCTGGATCTGTACTAACATTTTGGGGAGCAGGGGCAGTACTGTGTGGCAACACTTTGGCAGGAAGGCAGAAGTGAATGAAGGGAAGGAACAACAAAAGCAACATTATTTTTGCTGACACAAGCAGAAGAAAATGTAAAGTGTCACCTGAGGGACTCTCAGCAGCAGATATGGACACTGGCAGGGCCTGATGTTGCTGGGGACACAGTTACCTCGGTCACCTGCCACAGGGACAAAGAGAGATGGTGACAGATCATTATGTGTAGAAGAAAACAGTGATGCAAGACAGACACCACTTCATAACCTGCAATCACAGTGTCAGAGAGTCCAGTTCTGCCAGCAGCTTTGCCAGTGATGACAAAGCAAAGGTGCTTTGGTACAGAGGGAGGAATGAGGTGGTCACACAAGAAACTCACAAATGCTCGACTGCCAGAGGCTCAATCTATTATGCCAGAACTCCAGCTGAGCCTGCTGAGAATGAGAAAGGAGAAGGAAAGGAGGAAAATGTAAGCATTCATATTTCAGAGGCCCAGCTGCTCAAAGCAAATCCAAACAAAAGGCACTGTTGTCCCACTGCTGGAAATAGCTGCAAGATCAGGCTTTGGGGCAGCAGGAGATAGCTAAGCATTGCATGACAGGACATGTCCACCCTTGTGACAGCTGTTGTGCTGTATATACAGCTTTGTCTACGATACAGAAAAATATTAAACAAAGGAAGAGTATCCAGGCCCCACAACTGCCTGTGTGTCCTTGTACACACGGGGTTGTGTCTGTACTCCCAGGACACGACAGCTTGCCAGCCCTGCAGCCACATCAGTTCCCTGAGGCTCCTGGGAATGTGCTGGCCATCCTGGGGGATGGACCCTCCTTTCAAAAACTGCCTTGAAAAGCAGCAGCAGGATAGGGGCAGGGAAAGCAGCCAGAGGATGTAAACCTTGTGCAAAAATCTGTGAAACGAAGGCTGGTGAGAGTGGCCTGCATGGGGGAGCACAGCTTCTCTGGGGTTTGGGGCAGTGGCACGTGATCTGGCATGGCTGCAAGTCCTGCATGCAGGGAGGGAGAACAGAAAACAGGGATAGATATTAGTCCACAGGACTGCTCTCTTCTTCTGGTCCCAGGCATCTTTGTGTGTCTCTGTGTGTGTGTGTCTGTGTGTGTCTGTTTCTGTGTGTGTCTGTGTGTGTGCCAATTGCTGATTAATTGCCATCCCTCACAGATCATATTAGGGTAGCTTGACCTGGGCTAAGACCTCTCATCTATCTTTGCTTTTTAAAGAATTGGGGTATAATCACCTCCTGTGGGCAGTGAGCTTCACACTGCCCTCCTTCAATCGAGGCTTCGCTTCTGAAAAATCATTAACTTGCTCTCAGCTCCATGAGCCTCCCTAGGTGTGATAGCCAGAAGGCCAAAGAGCATGGCATGGGATGGGATGTGTACATCTCCTCCAGGGACTGAAGGAGCTGCTGCACAGTATCTGGTCTCTCCATCACCTGCCAGACCTGCACCAGCTGTGTTACAGCTGCTGGGTGCTCCCACACCCCTGTCCTTCATACGTTATTGACACACAGGAGCCTCTGCTCCATTACTAGTCCCAGACAAGTCCTACAGCCTTCTCCCAAAGATATTTTTCCCTCCATTGTTCTGCAGTGTTTCTGCCTGAGCAAGACTCTGACATTTCATGATTCAAGCAATAAGTGACACATAATTAGAATACATACATGACCTGTCTATCATATGCTGTTAACACATTCTTTGCAAGAAACGAGTGGCAGCTCTCCTCAACAGGTCTCAAACCTTGTTTCTCAGGTGCCTGCCTTCTACAATCCTCGCCTTATTTTAGACCTGGTAAAACGTCAGTGGGATTTCTGAGCCAAAACCCCACACAAGGCTAAATTTTTGTTCCTCAACTCCTTTGATGCATCCTGCTGCAGCTGTTCACAATGCAAGATGCAAATAAAAGGATGGAGTAAAATGGACCCTCTGCACAGTCTGGTCCCCCATAGGCAGGTGAGAAAGAAGGTCAGGGCTCTCCCATGTCTGATCCTGAATCCTGGGATGAGGCCTGCCTGGCCTGCCTGTGTTTTGCTGTATTCTCATTCAGCATGTATGTAGTCATACTGGGAATTTCAGTCTCAAACCCATTATTAGCCTGGCCTGATTCTGTTCCCCCACCCCCTCCCAGTCTGTCCAGTACATTTGTTTCAGTCCTGGACTGGAGTCTGAAGTGATGTAATAGGTCTCCTAGACAGGAAACTCGGGCTCAGGGCTGGCAGAAGCTGTAGGTCTGGGCAGTGCAGATGTGGGGGCTGCACCCCTTGGCCTTTTCTCCATGTCCCAGCAGTGCCAGCAGCACCATGCCTGCAGCCTTTCCTTCTCTCTTTCCTCCCAAAGCACTTCAGGGATGCCACCCTGGCACAGACCTGCCTCCTAACCACAGGGGTGCTTAAGATGACACGTATTTATAATATTATTTAGCATGTGGTTTGCATGCTGTCTAGTCTTTGCTTGAAAGAGCAGTGTATAGGGAGAGAAACAACAAATGATGTTTTTTTATAGTCCTGGAAGAGCTACAAACCCAACACCTCCAAAGTAACACAAGCCACTGATGAAAGGAAAAGCCGTGTGTTGGTACTACAGGTGAGCAGCCAGGCTTTAACAAGGAGTGTTAAAAGGCCCCCAGGGAGCACACCCTTGCTCAAGTTCCTGTCAAACAGAGATTCAGTCTCAGGAGGATTAATTTTTTTTTCCCTTTAGATGTTTTCCAGCCATATGGTGCCAGTCTCAAAATTAATCACTTATTTTTAATAGGTAAATATCTTCCTTCTGTCTCTTCTTTATCCAGGTTTCCTTAGTAGGACAAGAACCAGTTGTTGGTTATTTTTCTTTTTTAATAGAGAATGAGCCTCCCTGTCTTGCTCCTCTGGATTTGTGGAAGTTTTCCCTTGAGAAGTCTTGCCAGAAGGGGAAGGTGGCCATGCTTGTGCCATCCCATGGTGTGGCTCAAGGAAGTGCCACTCTGTCCTCATATGCAACACAGGGCTATGGACAAACATCCCTGCTGTGGTGGGGAAGTCCCTCAGAAACTGTGTTTATGTCATAACATACTTTTGTTGCGATATATGTGTCCAGCTCCTCTTAGAGGCTTCACTGTGGTTTTCTTTCTGCTGCTGTATTCCATCCAGCACCTTCAAACAAACCCCAAGATTACTTCAGTAGCCCTGTTGCTCTCCAGGTTGTTTGCCATCATCTCTTGCAAGCTGGAAATGAAACCTTTTATCTCATGGAAGGTAATACACAGATGATGTGCATGCCTGGATGGGTGCGGGTTTAAGTGTGTCCCCTGTTTGGGTGCTTTAAACTCACAAGCTATGCAAGAAAACCAGCACTGCAACTTCCCTCCCCTGGCTCCTCTCACTGAGCTTCACCATCTTAGTGCTAAAATATCCTCCCAAAAGTAGACTGACAGCAATGGTGGGAAGGTGCTTCCATGTCCAACCTGATGCACTCAGTCTGGGCTATAAAAGTGCCTGGATGACACCCTGCAGCTGAGTTGTTAGCTGCAGCGATTAGATGTGCACTAGCATGTGTAAGCAAGTGGATGTATCCAACTCTGGGAGAGATTTTAAATAGGCTGCTCTGGCAGTCCTCTCAATTTCTCTCAACATGAGGATTTTCTGCTTTACTGGTTTATTTTTGGATATGCAGGCTGCAGAAAAAGGAATTTTGTTAATAGAGACATGCAGTCTCGTTTGTGAAAATAACTCCATAAGTATGGGAGAACATCGTACTGTTTTACTTAAATCTGCACGTGTTTTGCTGACTTAGAAGTTGGTACTGCATTTCAAAGACTAGCTCACTAAGCCTGATTGGTGTCCTTTACCTTTTGATGTTTAAGAAGTTTTTCTTTCCAAAGTCTTCTTTTCTTTCAAGGCACTTCAATGAAAAGTCTTCTTTCGCCCACCTTCAGAACAGCACGTAACATCCTTCAATTCTCCCTGATTTATCTCCTGTATTCTCTTGACTCAAGGCAGATCATAAATTTGCCCTAATTTATGATCTGATACTCCTTTTTTTTTACTTCTGATTTTTATTCTGCATTTTCTGAGATATTTATTTCACCCTAATCAAAATAAGGTATCTACTTGGGTATGCTTGTCCAGTATACTGTGGTGTCCTATCATGGCAATGGGGACAATAAATGCACCAACTAGAAGCAAAATCAACTTATTCCTTGCTGATATTTCATCAAGTATCTGGACCTTTTTATTTTTCCCTTGAACTACTACTACTACTACTACTACTACTTACATGTTCAAATGCAAAAAAGTGTGTTCAAAAATAAAGTGAAGGGTCAAACTCTGACCTTGTCTTCTGTGGGAACTGCACTGATGTGGTGCTCAAGACCATGTTCTGGTAAGAATTCCAGAGTAGAAAGAATAGTCTTTTTTATTTTCTTTTGACTTTTTTTTGGTGCACCAATAGCTACAGGCTAAAAGACCCACTTACATCTTGTTTGAAGGCTTTAAAACAATCCCCACTTTTTAGTGACAGTTCTAGGACTTGTATATTACTTCCTTTTCCTACTTTTCTTCTAGCTTTTTGTCACCAAACGTTTTTGCAGGAAAAGAGGATTATTATTATTAACTTTAAAGAGGTCATCAGCTCCTGCTTCGTATCTCTCTCTCCTTAAACTATTATTTTCTGCTTGTGACATCAAATTGTTGCTGTAGTAGCAACACAAAAATAGAAGAACATGACATAATGCAGGGAAATAACAGTGTATCTGGGGAACTATTAAAGGTGTCCTCATTTTCATGTTTCGTTTTCCCAAGCCCTGATTTTAATCAGTTTGCCTGAAAAAATAATTTTGCAGACAATAAGCCTCCTATCTACCTACCTACCTACCTACCTACCTACCTACCTGCCATATCCCTTGCTAACACGTATGGCTATCCAGAGTTTTCCTGTTTCAATATGAGATGTTCAACATCAGCTAAATATTTAAACTTCTAAATCAGGGTTTATCCCAAAAATGCAGCTAGACCCTCAGCCACAGACTCCCTGGCAAAATGTTCCATTGTTTGGGACTTCTGCCAGGGTGGGATAAGGATTAGTTAATTCCATGCTCCTGACAGACCTTTGTGCAACCCAGGGCACATCCTGTCGTCCCATAATGCTCAGTTTATCTGAGTAGGGGGAATGGGGAAGGTTTGGACAATAAATGGTTCTTGGTGTCTCTCCTGCTTCTGGAGGTCAGAGACTGGCTACAGCAGGAGGGGAGAAGGTGGACAAGAGGCAAAGCTTCTCCATGTACGACCAAGCAACCAAGCAACCTCGTGAGTGATGAGTCATCTCTCTGGTCCTCAAACTCAGAACTGATATGATCGCCAAGTTAGAAACAAGAATCAAATCAAGAACTGATGAGTTGCCTCTAAAGATACCATCTGGACTTATTCTGCTGACATGCTTCTTACTCTGGCATTGTCTTAGGCCATTAGGACCCTTATTGCTGCCTCTCTGTGGTCCTGTGGGGTGGCTATTGCATACTTTATTTCTGCACCAAAGACCTTGATTTTCTCATGGATTAATGAAGTGTTTCGTGGCAAAGCAAGGAAAGGGTGTGAGTCCTTCCTTTGTATGGTTGCCTGTGACTGCCAAAGACTGGATTTACTCCCTCAAAGGCTTCTTCCAGTTGTATTAATGATACTAGTAGTTCAGGCTGAGCTTGTAGGAGAATTTGGATTATTGCCCTGACTATGCTTTACTTTGCATTCAGGCCTGTGTTGGGAGCAGGACTCTTGTAATCGGTTCTGGAAGTCACAAGTGACCCAGAGGAAGGAGCTGAAGGGAGCAGTCTACTGCCTGAAGTCCACAGATGCAAAAGATTTGAAACCTTTTGACTCTTGCATCCCAAACTCTTCTTCTGAATTTGGGTTTTAGAGAAAGACTTTCTCATTCCCTATGCAGCAATGGAGTCTCTTTGCATATCACAGTCTTAAACCTGCCTCAGGCCTCTCAACACTTTAATCATGAAACAGAAATTCAAGAATCAACAGGAAGGACTTTTGGCAGCCACCACAATCCTGAAGATACAGTCCCTTCCTTATTTTCTCTATGAGTTTGCTGCAGAATTTGGCTGAATTGGCCGTGGGACTATTCCTTCATTGCCTGCTTCTCTGCTGGGGTTTTGGAGACCTCATCACAGTTCTCCACCTCATCACCCCCTCCATGCTCCTTTTTTTGTCATGTCTCTTTCACCATCTTCCATCAGGCAGGATCATGAAGTCTCTCAGACACTGTACAGGTAGAGGCATCCTTACCCCACAGACATTTAACAAATCTGCAAAGCTGCATTATTATTCTGGCCAGGAGGCATTGCCCTGGCTTGGGAACTGAAGAGCAAATAATCAGGGCACATGAAGGGACTGAGGGAGAGCTACCAAAGCTGCTCTTCAGTGCTTCATCATGGACTCACATGGCCCAATGGGTTTGAATGCCACATCAACCCTGACAGACTAGAGGTACCTCCTGCACTGCACCCTCAGTGCCTCTGAGCATCCCACTGGCTTTTCTGAAAGGCGAAGCACAGGGGACTGTGCTGCAGTCTTCTCAAGGAGCCCCATGGAAGGTCTAGGGGAGATAGGAAGATCCATGCTGGTCCCATGGTAATGAGCCCTGTATGGCTTCTGGAATGACTTACAAGGAGGGAAGGCACCTCTGTCTACAAAGAAGAGAAGAAAATATGAGTCAAAATGTTGCCACAGCAATTTTACAGATATATTAGAGATATACTGATAGAAAAAGTAGGAACTAAAAACACACTGTATAATGGGAAATAGAAGTTTAGAAAACATCTGTTGTGCTGCAGAGATAAAGAGATGCCAGTGAATGTGTTTTAAAAATGGGAGCCTCATCCTTTTTATTTAGTAGAAAAGTTGATTGCATTCTCTTTCATTTGAAAAATCATAGAATCATAGAATGGTTCAGGTTGGAAGGGGCATTAAAAATTATCTCATTCCAATCACCTTGGGCAGGAACTCCTTCCTCTAGCCCAGGTTGCTCAGAGCCCCATCCAACCTGGTTTTAAACATTTCCAGAAATGGGGCATCTGCAGTTTCTCTGGGCAACCTGTTCCAGTGCCTCACCACCCTCACAATAAATAATTTCTTCCTAATATCTAACCTAAACCTGCCCGCTTTCAGTTTGAAGCCTTTATCCCTTGTCCTATCACTACATGCCCTTGTAAGAAGTCCCTCTCCACCTTTCCCCTTAGGAACTGGAAGACTGTTATTAGGTGTCCCTGGAGGTTTCTTTTCTCAAGGCTGAACAACCCCAATCTCAGCCTGTCTTCACAGAAGGGATGTTCCAGCTCTGTAATCATCTTTGTGGCCCTTCTTCACACATGTCACCAGGTCCACACACTTCCTATGCCCCCAGAAGGGGATGCAGCACTCCGGATGGGGTCTTACAGAGTGGGGCAGTGTGACAGAATGCCCTCCCTTGCCAGCTGGTCACTGACACAGAGAGCAACACCACCTCCTTCATGTCCCCTGCCTGTCCCTCCTGAAGAGCTGTATCCTTCCATTCCAGCACCCCAGTCATGGGAGCCATGTCTCCATGATGCTGACAAGGCTGTAGCTCTGCAGGGGCACACACAACCCTAACTCCTCTCATTTATTCCCCGTGCTGTGTGTTTGAACAGGGGTGTTTAAGCTGGGCCCCCTGATAAAAATGACTTACTGGCTAGGGTGCCAGGAATTCCTCTGTGCTGCCCTTCGGGTGCTCTCCTGATGACCTGTGATCCTTCCCCAGGCTCTGGGCATCTCATGCTGGCCCTGGCATCAAACTGGAAGGGATGACTGAGGTTCTCCTCCCTGACAAACTTTATTTTAACAAACTTAAAAAACTTTGTTAATCTTCAAGTTTAATAAACTCTTTAGTTTAAATGAAGTGAACAAGTGAAAAGGAGGGAGAAGTAAATTGTTAGCTGCCTATTTAAAAACAAGGGAGCTGCAAACAGTTATTCCAAAGGCATTTTCTTCATCCTGCTCACTAACTTGTAACTCAAGTGGAATAATTAATTAATTTGAGGCACTCTGAAACGTGCAAATGCGTTTCTCAGCATCTCCTGTAATCAATCACTCTACAGGGAGACAATTAATTTATCAAAATTAGGAATAACGGATAGGGTTGTTTCACAGTTCCCCTACCTGTAGAGAGGAAAACAAAACAATTAATTAAATAAAAGGGAGAATTTCTCCAAAGCAATGACTCCCCAGCCAAATAAAATTCAACCTCTTGTGGTAATGAATTTATTTTGGGCTTGGTGAGGAAGGTGGTGATCTCTGGAAGCAAGCAGCTTCCAGAGACACCAGTGCCCAGAAGCTGTATGAGCTCTCAAACTGCAGTGCTGTTGCCAGGTGTCAGCACATTCTCCTGAGCTGTTCAGCAACATTGGAACACCAGCTTAATTTTAAACTCATTGGCTCACTGATTAACTGCTGAGGTGCAGTTTCATCAAACGCCTGGCCGCAGGTACAGGACATGTAGGCAGCTGCTCCCTCCGCCTGTTGGTGTCACCTCCAGGACGAGCTGGAGGTCACAGTCCCCACAGCAGCCCTTGTGGAGCACTTGGCTTTTTCCAGGCCCTGGCAGAGGGGGAGCTGCCAGGCCTGAGGCTGCTGAGGGTGGCTGCAGGGCTCTGCCCTTCCACAGGCTGCAGCAGCTGTTAGGTGCACATTCACTTACAAAATTTGATGTCTTGATGCTTATCTGGAGCTTAGCTCAATGGAACCCCAAGTTTGGGGATTTTGAGTGGTCCTACAATGCAAATATTTGATAATAATTTATAGAAGTAAGAATAGGAAAATGAACTAACCAAAAGGTTGTCTCAAACTCTGTTGAGGTTTTTCTTTTGAAGCCATTAGGATTTTGATTCAGTTCTTGAGAAAAAAAAATTTTCTTCCATGAAAGAAACACTAGAAGTATGTTGTTCCTGCATTCAAGTATAGGATTCTTCCACATTTTCTCTGCGTAATGAAGAATTATAGACTTATTCCTAATCAGTTAGCAGCAAGGAGTGAAGAACAGATCCTACACACTAGGCTTTGTCAGAGAGATAATGAAGCCCACATGACATTTCAGGGCAAGCTTTGAAAGCATTTTCCTTAGATAAGCTATCATCCGCTCTGTAAGCAAAATTCTTGTGATTATGGGTTCCCCCCCCCTTGATTTTCATTAACACAACCATTTGCATAAAATGCAAGATTCTTATTTCTGAAAAGTCCATATTCTCCTGCTGCTTGTTTCCCCCCATGCCCCCCATTCAGAAAGTTTTCATTCTCTGTTGGCAACTTGATAAATCACTTCCACTAACTCAATTATGGTATCACCAACACTGTTTTATCAGTTCAGGTGATAAGCAATAAGCAGCAAGCACAGCCACAAAACCTGCAGGAATACAGATTATGTTTCCATGTCATTTGCTCCATTAACAGCTTGTATGGAGTGTTTGAAAAAAAATAGAAGGAACAAAAAGAAGACATGATAGAAAGAGATTATATTCTTTACATCTCTCAGATGCCTACAGCCGAGGTAATGCATAAATTATGAGCCTCAGGTAGGGCCTTTTGAGAGCAGTGGAAGGACTTTCATCAGCTTCACTGAGTTTCAGATAGAACAATGCATTGGGAGTGAAGCAGAGTACCATTATGTAATGACAAAAATTAGAAAGAGGGGGAAAAAAAAAAAAGCAGCGAGTGAGAAGAGAAAAAGGCTGCAAGCATTTTTGCTGACTTGGATATGAAGGTTCACAGCATAAAGCCGAAAGAGATCCATATCTAAATGGAAATGAGGAAACCACTACATCTGAATGAGATTTTGCTGATCCAGTCTAATTAACCTGGTAAATGTTCAGATGCTTTAGTAATTTAACTTTAGAAGCTAAATTGCTTTTAAATAAGCCACTGGGATTTATTTTTTGGCATGGAGATCAACAGTATTCTTGTCTTCTACACTACAAGAGTCTGGAGCAGAATTCTGGCAGCCACCATTATAGCCCAAGCCACCACCAGAAACAGATTTCCAGAGGAGCAGATCCATATTTAATTATAGTGAAGAAGACCTGTGCGAAAAGAAAAACATTAAAGAATTGTAACTAGCAATATTTCATCTAGTATTTAAATCATTATGTGCTATAATCAATTTGTGCTATAAAATAAAATGGATTGTGGGAAAGTTAGGGGATGAAACTACAGTGATAATGACAGGTTAGTGAGAAAGAATAATGTCTGGTTAATAGTCACCATCCAAAACATGTTTAAATATTTTTAAAATAGAGGCACATTGCCACTTGGAAAATATAAGGAGTACCTGTAACCTCAGGCAGGCCATGAGAGTGATTATGAATAGCCTCCTCAGCACAACTTCCCAGGGCAATGCTGCACAAGAAGAGGAGCACCAAACAGAAGCAGTCACATTGCTATTTGTCTGTGCATCATGCAGAAGACCACTCTGGAGAGAGATGCCCAGGTATGGGATCCATGCTGCCTGAAGAACGAGGAAATACTGGGGAGAGCCACAGGAAAACAGTCCAGGTGACCCTCAGCCTGGAGACCAACCCTTCCCAGGTTTGACTTGAGGCAGAAAGGCTGTCATTCTCACCTAGGAGAAATCTCAGCAGCCTTATGTTCGTGCAGACATAAAAATCTATCTGATAAAGGAATGGTGGGGTGGTATAAAGTTACAGACGAGGGGATAACAAGATCCAGTGGGTAGAAATTTAAGTCAGGTGAATTCAACCTTAACACAAGAATTAATCTCCTACTGCTGAAGTTAATGGGATGTTGCAGAGCCTGAAGAGGGAAGAAGGCGGGTGCCTCTGCCAGTTTACAAACACACGCCCTTTACAACACTCTGCTCTCTTTGGATCACCTGCACATAATCCATACAGAGTCACAGAGTGGCGAGCAGGCAAGGCAGGAGGGACCAAGGCTCAGGAGATCAGGTGCAGAGGGGATATAGGGGCAGATTAGATCTGGTACAGGCACATACTTGTTATTTGCACTGCTGCAGGTGGCTGTGTGGATGCAAATGCAGTGATTCCTCTCTCTGGTGCCTCCTTGCTCCACAGAAAGGCTGGGGAATGCTACAGGTCCAGGCAGTGCCAGCACATGTTGATGAGGCCATTAGTGCAATGAAACTCCCTGCACCCAGGCTTCATGCAGTTGCCTGGGAAGCTCTGGGGGAATATTTTTATCCTGCCAATGTTTGCCTACTATATATGTATTTCAGAAAAAGGCAGAAAGAGGAAATTTAACTCCAACAGGGTGCAGTAATTCCAAACAGGATGGATCACAGCACGTCAAGGCAATTGTTTGGTGCTCGGAGATGATATCAGCATCTCTTCTGCATTTTATTTAGCCCATTGACAGTGGGTCAGAATAAACCTTGGAGTAACATCTGCTGATGCCCACCATGCTGAGGAGAGGCTACCATGGGCATGCTGACTCCTGCTGCCCACTCCTGTCTGACACCACCTCAGCCTCCTCAGCTGATGGAGCCCAGGCTTTGCTTCTGTCTCCAAAGAGGAGAGTGCCAATAGGATGCAGTGCCATGGAGGGAGTCAGCTTGGGTTTCCTGATCTTTGGGCACCTGAATGCTGAGCAGAAATGAAGAGTTTTCAGTTGAGAGCTGGACTTCTCCAGGTTCCCGCTGAGCCTGGGTGCGGGCCTTTAATTAATGGGAAATAATTGCATTTGACAGAGGTAGACGCTGTCAAGTAGGACGTGAAAAATTACTTTTGATTTAGCAGAATTCATTTTAACCTGAGGTGTCCTGTAGGAAGTAGGTGCAGATATGAAGCCAGCATTTTTGAGAGCAGGATATGTTGTCTTCTCAGGAGCATTCCCCCTTCACTGGGGACATGTCCTATTTGGACAGTGGCTGAAAGGCAGGAGATGAAAGGCTGCTGAGCCTGATGTTTCGTACCAGCTGGCACCACTCCACCTTCCTGCTGCATCAGAGGGGTGGCAGCAACCAGTGGGGTGGGACCTGTCAGGGCACATTTAGGTTGGTGTTGGACCTGAAGAAGGCTTAGGATGTGCAAAACTTCTTGACTTATTTGCTTATCAAAGGATTTAGGTTTAGCTTTCTAGAAGCTGGCACAGACTGAGCTCAGCTCAGCCCCACAGATATCCAGGAGGAACCAGGCT
This sequence comes from Hypocryptadius cinnamomeus, assembly GCA_013400635.1. Classification (NCBI taxonomy): domain Eukaryota; kingdom Metazoa; phylum Chordata; class Aves; order Passeriformes; family Zosteropidae; genus Hypocryptadius; species Hypocryptadius cinnamomeus. The sequence goes on along the minus strand of VYZP01068435.1, from coordinate 35,122 downwards.
CCTCAGTTCCTGGACCTCTTTGAAAATCCCAAACTTCCTCTCCCATCCTGCCCCTGGGGGGCTGGGGCCATATCAGGGTGCTTATTTGTGACTTATTTCATAATGTAGCAAAATAATAATGATATGGGAGATCTTAAACTCACTAAACTCCAACAATAGTGTAATGTGGAGTTCAAAGAGCTGGCGATCATAAGTGGTTAACTAACAAGTGTTTACAGTGCCTCATGATAGTCACTGGCACTAAGACAAGGGCAGTAAAAAGTGGATTAGATGAAGATAAATGTGAGACACAGGCAGAAACAAGTACTCTAGCAGATGTGTGTGGAAATTAATGGGGTGGTGATAATAACAAATTCTGATTCGCCACACAGTAAATGTGTCTCTTGATAATCGGTTTCCAGCAGAATACCAACCGGGCATGCAGAAGACAGAAACCTAAATGTGACATCTACACATTGACAAAGCATTGGATGAACACAGAAGAGCTCAAAAAAAGATAGCTGGAAAAGCTGAGTTTGTTTTGTCCCCTGCAGTCTTCAAGATTTTATTTTCTGGATTTGTGACCAAGTCTCTTGACAAATAAATCCCCAGGGATACCAGGGAAAGATTTCTCCCAACTTGAGCTGAGATCTGGGCCATGTTCCAGCCACTGCTGCAGATATCCTGTCTGATGTGGGGCAGGCAGCCACCACTGACCCCACATGTCTACTCATCTGCCAAACAGGGATGTGAATGCTCCCACACAGCACAGTGCTTTGCCAGATGTGTTGTTGAACTTCATGTGTTTATGTTTGTGAAGAGAACATAGGATGAAAGGCATTGCAGAAATGCAAGATATGATTTGTTATGATTTAAAAGCCATTCTGGTTTAGCAATGCTACTTTCAAATATTTGCATCCTGCAGGCATTTCCAGATAAGGACTCAAGCCCAGCTTTTCTTTTCCGGTACCAATTTTTTAAAAAAGCAGAGTGGTTTCCAAACCCTTTGAAAATTGAACTTTGAGTTTGCCTGCTGCAGCCTGTATGACCACATGGACCAGGCTGTGGCCTCACAGGCATGGAGGCATGGAAAGCTGTCCTATTCTTGCCTCAGTTCCCCACGTGAACAGACACCATATCTCCCCCAGCTTCACCCTGCACACCCATCCTTGTGGGCATTGCAATGAAGGGAACACAAACCTAGCAAGGACATTTTGCCAATGTGTGTGGAGCTGGGGCTGTGGCAGGGCAGGGAGGGCAGGAAGCCCCGAGACTGGTGTCACCATGGCAGTAACTGTAAAAAGGACCCACCTCATCACTGGTACCCAGAATTTCTTCCCACTTACCTGAAGTGAGGTTTGCATGAATGTGAGAATATATCCTGTGGGATGTCTCTGAGCCCCTGCTAAAATCCAGTAATTTGAATAAGTATAGGGGACTAAAGACAAAGACAATGGAATTTACGGATTTCCATCTAACATCCTAAAATAAATACAAGATTTTCCATTCCCAGTGGAAGTAGTAAGTACCTCCCTGCTCAAAGTTTTCTTGCTGAGAACACTCTGGCCACATGTGATGGTGCTGCTCAGGTACTCTGGCCCCTGGCCCCTTTCTCCTGGCCTCCCCACGTTCAGCCACATCAGTCCTGAGCCTCGTTGCCTCAGGCTTGGGTAGTGAGGGGTCAGCAGCGGAGTGCTGTGCCCAAAAAATCCCTGAACGGACTGAGTGGGGACGTGCTGACTTCAGGATACCAACAATGCAGCCCAGTCAAATGCGTCTAATTTCCCAGTCACCGCTTCTTGCACACATGACCTGTTAAAAGGATTAAATTAAAAGAATTCCCAGAGCTAATCTAGTGATGATATGATGAGAGACAGGAGCTCAAGCACATCCCAGAGGTGACCGATCAGGTTTCCTAGGATGTATTATTTATGGGGCCATCTGCTTTAGACAAGCGTTGAAGTCTGAAGGGGAGGAGGATTTTGATGGAATTCACTCATTTAACTGGGACAGGCTGATGGTGATGCTGTGGTTTCTTGCCACTCTCGCCGCCCCTCTCCAAAAAATGATGCTGTAGTTATTTATGGAATAAAGCTGGCAGCAGGGTACCTCTGTGTCAATGCCCTCAACAAAATGCTGCTGAGCACTGAGAGCTCACACGTGTCCTCACAGAAGGGGCCATTCATAGCAAGGTCCATTAGCATGAGGGAGAGAGGTGCAAATATGTTCCAGTCTGAGCCACTGGTACTTTGAAAAATACAGGAGTACAAACAGAGCCATGACTGGAATGTGAGGAGGTAGAGGGGGTGGCCAAAAAGAGGCAGAGTTGGCAGGAGAACAAGAAGAATTTCCCCAAGATAAATGATTTAGTTACTATATAGCTCAGTAGCTGCAGGATCTGTTTACAGCAATTACAGACAGCACAAAGCAAAATCACTAATGTAAAAAAGGAAACTGTCTTTCTGATTCAGGCTGATGTGCTATTTAAATAATATGGATCAAGCAATCTGAAATAAAATATTTTAATGAACAGAATTCCCTTCTGTCCATCTCCTGCAGTTCTAAAAACAGCTACCTTCTGCTGACATTTCCCCATCACATGCGCGTTATCAGATTTCTAAATATTGAAGATTCCTTGGGGTAATGTCTAAGCCTTTCTTAGTGATCAGGAGTGAAAGTCCAAAAAGTCTCAAATATTTTGTTGGGAAAGTTCTACTAAACCTTTACATTGAAATTTGCTGGAAGCTACCTGTCAGTTTGCTGCCCACTTTCCAGTAATTCAGACTAATGACTCGTCAACACCCCTTTTTTTTTTACCTTTTGCATCTGTCTAGAAGGAGCTTTCTGCTCCAGTTACTGGTTTAATAACACAAGGCTATGTACCGAGGCAAAATTCTCACCGAGTCTTACTTGATTTGTCTCATGACTGTTATCCTAATCCTTATTTTTTAGTGTTTGAAAAACATTATCTGAGCAACTAGTTCTAAAGATATAAAGGTTTGTACTTCTGAATTGGGGTATTGCTTCAGAGCTGTTGTTCTGGACACTGGGTTTATGCAGGAAAGTTTTGATTGCAAAAAATGCAGTCTTAGAGTCATAGACTCTATAAGAAAGGTGGCTGAGAACATCAGAAATCCTTTTATGCAGCTTTTGCTTAGCTGAAATTTTGGCTTCTGTATTATGGAAAGTTTGCCCCAGAGTTGCTACCTATCAGTGTTTTACCAGACAGACAGAGAATTAGACTTCTGTCTGATAGGTGATTTGTTGTATCATGCGTGTGCTGAATGTTCAGGCTGGGAAATGCAGCCTGCAGAGGGAGCCTGGATTGAGCCATTTGGCAGGATTGTTCTTGCTCATGAGCTTCACTGAGGTGCCTTCCTGGTGTAGCTGCAATCTCACTTCACCCTTGGCAGTGGCTCACTGGGGCATCATCGGGCTTTTCTGGCTGGAAGGCAGTCATGGATTGTCATGGATAGTCGTGGATCATGACAGCCAGGAAGAGGGAACACCAAAGCTCCCCCATGAGTGTCCTTCAGCCACAAGTGTAACATCAGCTACACTTCCATGAGGGCCTGTGGCAGAGGGCTGGGTGCCCTCAGCATCCCCTCCTCTGTGGCAGCTGGACAGTGAGGGTCAGGGTGCTATGAGCTGCATGTAAGCAGCAGAGGAAGTCACATGAAACCCCCTCCATGGGGCAATGCAGACATGTGTCCCTTGCATACTGCCAAACATCCATGAAGGCAACTCCTTGGCATGTGCTTCAGTCTCTAAATAGCCAGCAAGGTGTGTGCAGACAGAAACCTGCATGAAGGTGAGTGCCTGGGGACAAGCAAGGACATGCACTCTCTTCTTGCTGAAAAAGTTGGAGTTAGCGAGGTAATAAAAAGCAATCAAGCCACGGGAGTCCCTTTTTGTTCCTGTTGCTGTAAAAATAATACTTGTGACTGATTTGTCTCTCCACCTCCCAGCCCAAAACTGTCCCAAGGACTGGATTTCTCTCCTAGATTATTCTGATTGGCAGCCCTTCACCTACTTCAGGGAATTGATTCACAAAAGACAAGACCTTTGGGCTGGATGGAGCAACAGGGATTTTAAAGCCCTTACAGGACAAAATACTGGAGGGGCTTGTCATCTGGGTGGCTTTTGAGCTGGTATCTCTGCAGAGACTTCTTCATTTTCCAGGAAAACAGGCTGAAGTGTTATGAGAGCTTCTTAAGGAATACCTACAGCAAGCACACCCCTCTATGTGTTGGTACAGCCCTTATCACAAAGCGTCTTGCTGCTGCCACTGTGCAGTTAAATCCTCCATTACTTCTGGGTTAGTTTTTGCTGGATTATTCTTCTGCCAGATTATTCTTCTGGTGGTTTAGTGAGTTAAACTGTGTGGGTGAAGATGTGATGTTGGAGTCAAGGTAGTATAGGCTGTGAGAGTACGTCCTGGAAGGGGTGAAGGGAGAAGAGAGGCAGCATTGCATGGTGTTCTCCTGTCCCCTGTGCTGTGTCTCATTCAGCCAGTGAGAAGGTGAATCAGGAAATCAAGCAAAATGATGGGAAGGTTATTTCTCTCTTTTCCCTTGGGGTATTTGCTGCCAAAGCTGCTTCCCTGATCTGGACCACTGCACAACTCTGTGAAGGCAGAGACAACATTATGGGGAAAAGCAGGGCAGAGCTTGCTTAACCCACCTTTGCTGTTAAAAAAGCATTTATCACATTGGAGCTTCACACAGATCAGACCTGAAGCTAAAAGAAAATGGTGGCTGTTCCTTTAGGTTTAAAAATCTGTGCCAGGTGGACTGGGTTTTGCTGACCCAACAGCATGCCCCAGTGGTGGTGGTTTTGAAGTCTGCATGATCATGTTATTTCCAAGTGGTGGCAGTAAGTGAAGCCTGTCCTCCAAGTACTCCTACATGAAGGTGAACATGTGGCTGGCTGCCTGGAGGTGAGCCCCATGTGCAATGTCTGGGCCCTTGTGGACTGCTTACAGCTGCTTTGCCACTGTATGTCCAGGTATGTCCCATGAGCAGGAATATCCACCCTGATGTGGCCAGACATCCTGAAGTGTGATCCAAAGGGTACATCCATTTCCACTGAATGTCTGGATATGTATCTTAGCCATTCTGACACTAAAAATATGTAATGTGGCTCCAAAATACAGCTGTAACTGCATCAAGTGTTTCTTTAAATTGATTGCAATTTTCTTAGGCCATTTGGATCATTACTGGAATATCCCACTGAAAAAAAAGAGCTTTTTAATATACAGATGCCATACTCATTGTCTGCTCCTCATTAGCTCCATATTCAGATAAATTAATTCGATATTATTGATGTCCATCTTGTTTATTCCTCCTGGATCATCCGTAACAAGAATTTGAAACCACTGCACTTGTGGTAAAACAGTTTTGCTGCCACAGCCTTGTGAAGTTTTGAGCACTATGGGTGTTTACCAGGATAAGTGGGCCTTTATGAACCCCAGCCTTGCCCAGCCTTCTTCCCTGCAGTAAGGGGAGCCTGCTGGTCATGCCTTTGGCCTCTGGCCCTCCTGCTGACCCCAGGTGTGCTGTCCCTCCTGTGTCTCAGCTCTGCTGTACCAACACATGCTTATTTCCAGCACCTGCAAGGAATTAAAGATCACTAGAATGCTCCCTGGAGCTGGGAGCTCATCGTACAGTACAGCTGACACAAAAGCTGAAATTCCTTTCACATGAGAACATGGGTACATCTGCTTGCAATCATCTTCCTCCAGGCAGCCGGCCTGATCAAGGAGAAATGTGATTCTCCACACTTGGTCCAAGGAGTGCTGGGTAGACGCCTCCAGCCAAGGGGCTGGGATTTGGGAGAGGCAGAATAAACGCGCCTTTCGCGCCCGGCATCCCCACCAGTCCCGTGGCTCCCGCGCTCCCAGCCTTGGTCTCTTCTTGCCCTGCTTGCAGGAGGCAAGGCATGCTGAAATAAAGAGAAACTTGTTCTGTGGCAGGAAAAGTCGTTTCTTCTGGCCAGGCATTCCCATCCTGGGAAGGAGACAGGAAGCATATTGCATTAAAGGTAAACTGATAAAATGTTTGTCTGCTGGAAGAAGGGGAGGAATGTCAAAAACTTGTCAGTGTTCTTTAGAAAAAATTATTGTGGCATCTTACTCCTTCCCTGACAACAGCTGTGGGGTGTCATAAAGAAATGTTTTAGCCTTCAGTGATCTGTAGCCTCATGCAGGGCATTTTCCTTGCTGGAAGGATGCTCTTTGTCCGTCTGTGCACGCCTGTGTGTGTACGCACTGGGGTGTGAATGTGAGCTCTGCAGAGGAGGAAATGACTGAAAGTATTAGAAGTGAGTGGACTGATGTACCCATAGAGGGGATATTAGCAGAGTCTCTGGGAAATCTAATGTTTGTTTGTTATTACTTTCTTTGTTGCAGCGGACCAATGAGAAAACAACTAAAAAAATCACTTTGATGAAATGTGCAGTTTGTAATACAGATGTCTTATGGTTTGTGTATTTCTCTAGATTCGTCACATTCCATGTTAAAAGTTGCTTTTCATGCTGCTACACAAGAGGACTGAAGAAGTAATTTATAGGTAGAATTAGGAATGCCGTGTTTGGGGAATAAAGGGAGAGTATTTGCAACAAAAGCAAGCTTGACAATTGAGTGGTTCAGCTTCACTGTGATTCCTAAACACAAGCTGAAGGCAGCAGCCACAGTGTACTTTTACTCTTCAAATCTGATCATCAGTTAATATGTTTGCCCCACCTCCTCAGGCTGGATTTTACTCATAGTCCAGATAGCCTGAAGACTTGAGCCAGGTTTGCAGAAAACATTAAAAACTCAGTGATGCAGCTGTAGCTGCAGTTCTCCAAGGGCACATGTGTCCCAACCCAGCCACAGCATCCCTACAGCTGGACTGATTAAAATGGTCAGAAGTGACAACTCACCACAATCCTGCAGGAAAATGCTGTGCTGCAGGCTGGGCAAGAGGACCTGGAGCAAGGCAGCCTGCTCTGTGTGTGCTGTTTGGAGGCTTGTGGTTAAATCAGGCATGGGATGCTCCTAAGCTCTTTAAACTGAACTCATGCTATGACCTCCTAAGGTCTTGGTTTCAGCCAAGCTATATTCTTGGCCTCAAACAAGTGCCTAATAAAGAAGACCATTCTCATGAGTAAGTCTTACTTCAGTCTTTTTTAAGAATCTGTCTTGTTTAGGGAAGTTTTGGTAGGATGGAAGAACACCATCCCTTAACAAGTGCAGAGAACAGTGATGGACAGATAATGTTTTAAAAAAATTGGCATTCAGAGGATCTGCATATTTTACCATTGCAGTTTATTCCCATACATTCATGTATACCTGTAGAGTTTTAAGGTGACTGTAGAATGATCTGTGCTAGAGCGTGAAAATTCAAAGAGAAATATCTATCATTAAAAAACAATAGGAAAAAGCATTTATTTAGCACAGGCTGAAATACAGAAATGTTTGCATGCTGTGTTTGGCTTGATTTACTATAGGGAAGACTTACTGATATAAAGAAGCATTGTCTGTAAGACACTGTGTGGGGTCTGCTGTTTTCTGGGGCTTCTCACGTGAATGTTCATTTGGGTGTTCCAACACACTGACACTCTGTAATAAATCCACCACGGCATTTTTAAAGGCCTCATACTCAATGTATTTTTTTAATATGGCTTCATTCCCTGTGAATACTAATGTGGATAGATAGAGATGAGAAGCTTTCCAATGACAGACAGATGGGATGCCTTTAAGGCTGTGTCAGTGGCCTCTGAAAATATTGATTGCCAAGTGTGGTACTGAGAAAAGATGCTGAAACCTTTGGAATTGAACAGTTAACAGAGCGTGCATCAAACGTGGATTTTCAGTTATAAGAAGGATAAGCCCTTATGTCTGTCCTTCCCTGTGGCAGCCATTAAATCTGATGGTTGGGCCTCAGTGCAGCTATGGGAAGATGCACATTTGTGTTCCTTTGCACATCTGTGTTCCTTTGCTTGGTGAAGGCTGTGCTTACAGAGAATATTCTTACCTCTCACCACACAGATTCCATCCTCAGCGGGAGGATGAGTTTTCATTCTAGGCAGGAGGCACAAGCACAAGTCTTTAACTTCGGGGAGTAAATGGAATTTGTCAGGGCCTTGTAAAATCACTCTTGCCTGTTGGCCTTTCTAATGTTACACAAATGCCCTTTGCCTCCTCTGCCTCTTACTTGCAGCCTCTCTGTTCCTTGCAGTGCTGTCATCAGCCACCAACCTTTTTCAGGTGTTGCCTGAAGCCACTGCTGAGCAATTGATGGGAAAACGATTTTGATTAGGTTGGAGAAAAGTTGGCTTCAGCTGGCATTTTTGTATAAATTCGGAGAAATCCATTTTATAGGTGACTTGTGAATGTACAAACTCTACACTACCACCTGTCTTTTCCTTCCTTTCACATTCAAGAGATGCATTGATTTTAGGCTAGATGACATCACTCTGGGCTGACCACATGCATAATTTAGGTCCTGTGATATCCCTGTATAAAGTCACATTTCAGGATCAAGAAGAGTACCTGTGGCAGACTGTCTTCTGACAAGGAGAAGAAAACCTCTCCTTGATTAACAAAGATCCAAGACAATATTTTAGAAGTTGTTCCCATATTTTTAGCATCCATCTGATGCTTCCCCTTAGACACTGAGCCCATTACACATCCAATTAGGTTAAAAGTGCTTCAGAAGGAGGCTGCTCCACTACCTGCACATGCATTGTCCATGCACAGAATTTAAATACCAGTAAGCAAAATACATATGTTTCGTAAGTGTAGTTGTTCTTGTCATAAACTCAGCCTCAGATCATTTGGGATAATTTGTTCCTGAAGCTGCCTATATAGTAGGGGAAGGGAATAGGAAGATACATTTTTCAACATTTGCTATGCAGAAAATGTGCTCAGATCTTTGATTAATATTCCTAGTTTATATTGTTTATTTACATATAAGAGTTTAGTCCTCTGTAATGAGAGCTTATTTTTAAATGAAAATATATGATATTTAAGTAGAGACTGGAGATGTATAGGAGAGAGACAGCTCGGGTGAAATAATAAGAGTTGGAATTTGTTCGTAATGAAACCAAAATGAAGGTATTTTGTCAGCCTTTGTTTTAACCTGTTTCTTTTTTTAGTCTTGCCTGGAGTTGCCTGTGCGCTCGCAGGGAAATCAATCTGTGCCTTGGGCAGTGGGATCTCTCCATGGCTAGGGACACTGATTGATTGTTTCATATATTGAGACTGTAGGTTTGATGGGAATTCTATAGCAATGGTGACAGCAGTGGAGATTTGAGGGTTTTGGCTTCTTTACTAAAATACATACCTTACAACATGTGTTCCTTCTTATCAGATAAAAAGTCCTCTCTCCACTCTGTATTTCTCTCTTCTTTTGCTGTGTATTTCTCACCTCTTTTGTGTATTTCTCTCCTTCCTCTTCAAACATCTCAGTATACATTGTTCTAAGTACAAAGTAAAATTAGTAAGCCATGTAAGATAAGTACTATGGAAAAGCTTTTCTATGGACATATTTAGTGGTTTTGTAAAGATTCAGTGATTTGGTTGTATTTGGTATTTTTTTTTAAAGTGTAAAATAATTTTTCATGACATGGTCAACTCAAACCCCATGACAAAAATTTCATATGAAATTATCAAGGGTAAAGGATTGGCTTTATTAAACCCTAGGACAACTATTGTATTTAAATTAGCAGAACCACAACTTTTCTTATCCAAGTGCCTAAATTTTGCACAGCAGCTGGTCAGGCCCAGTCTCTGAAAATTGTGCTCCCATGATGGATATGGTGTTCTTCAAAGTATGACTGAGCTGTCATTTTCTCTTAATTAAAAAAAAAAAACCAAACCCAAACAGCAGAAAGCTTCCTATCTGCTCCTATCTCCTCCCTGCTGTACAGCAAAGCATTGGAGTCATGGTCCCTGGAGGTTTTTAAAAGATGCATGGATTTGGCACTTAGAGACATGGTTTAGTGGTGGACTCAGCAGTGGAAGGTTTGTTGTTGGACCCCATGGTCTTAAAGGTCTTTCCCTACTAAGTGTTTCTATAATACAGTGATCTTACCATGTATGGTTAACAAGTGATTATCAGCAACAGAAATTCAGAAAACAGAACTTCTTCACAGAAAGGGTAACAACACTGGAATGGACTCCCTATGGAGATGGTGGAGTCACCATCCCTGGGAGTGTTCAAGAAACAACTGGACATGGCACTGCATGGCACTGCTATGGTTTAGTTGACCATGTGGTGATTGGTCAGTGGTTGGACTTGCTGATTTGCTGAATCATTTTCCAGCCTAAATGATTCTATGTGATTACCAGCATCAAAGTTATATTGCTGTCCCTATATCTACATTACTCAACATAAAAATTACAAGTTTAAGTGACCTTCTTTAAGAAGATGTTTCTATTCCAGTTACGAATTAGTAAAAATAAACAGTCTAATACCACTGTGTGGCCTCCCCAAATCTATCATAGAGTCATTACTGTGCCAGTGCCATTTCTGTAAGGTAAAATAAATCCTCAAAGGTTTGTTTGGGTGTTTACTCACTGCTGTATGGCTAAACCCTAACCTGGACTCACAGGTGAGAGAAAGAGATTGGTGGCATCAGTGCATTACCCAGCTCAGGTCTTCCCCAGTTCCAGATACCATTCAGGAGTATGTACTACACTTGCAGGCCATTTTCACAAATAATTACCAGGTAAAAATCTTTGAATTGTAGCCATTAGGTGGTAACATTACCTAATAAAAAGGCAACCACTGTCCTTCTCTCAGGACCAGTACTTCAGATCTGCCATGAAGGATGTGAAAATGTGTTAAACCAGGACAAAGTTCTTCAAAGCAAAAATCACTGTTGTCCTCTTTAAAACAAAAAAGGAGTCAGACAAAAAGATTTGTTATGGCAGGTCTTGAGAGAGGAGGAGGCGAAAGAATTTTGTGTTGTTTTTGGTAAAGGTAAGTGATTGAATTGTTTATTCCTACTTGAAGAATTACATGCTCAGAATTCCTCTCTCTGAAGCTGATTAACTTTCAGATTAAAGTTGATATCTGGTCTGGCCCAGAAACGGAGTGATCTGACTAAAACCATGACTGTCTTGCCTGCCAGGACATTTTTGATGGAAGGGAAACACCATGCTGGAGATAGATGGCAGCATCTTATCTCCTCTGTGCCATCCTCTGTGGCAGGAGTTCCAGGGCAAAAGAGCAATTATGCCAGTGCCTCAAGGAGTGAGCACGAGGAGAGCTGATGTGAGCTGGGTCAGGCCCCGTGATGTGATTTGGGATCAGAGACCAGGAGCCTTCCTTTCTGTCACTCACCAAACACAGGGCCAGTGAAATAAGTAGGGCAGGAGATCTTTCTCCTTTTTAATGCCTTTATTAAAAAAAATAGATCAGCTCTGGTGGGGAGAACCGACGGGTCACACAAACACCGCTGGTGCTGCTCCCCAGGAGGTGGCAGGGAGGAGGAGGAATGATGCAGCTGTGTCTACTGGTACGCAGGCAGAGCTGGGGTTTCTTTTTTGGAATGATATTCAAGGTCCTCCTTCCAGCCGACATCCTTTGAGGTTAGGGCAAAAGGCAAAAAGGACTTCAGCAGACACTGGACTCACTTCCTCACTTTAGACATCACTTAGATCTCTTAATTCCATGTTGGCTTGCTGTTTTAGAGGTTTTTGGCTGGATTTGGGTAGGTGCTTGCTTATTTGCATCCCAGGTGCTTCTTTATCTGCATACCAGGTTCGATGTCACCTCCCCTGTCTTGGGTGTCATTCTCTAGGGAGCAGCAGGCGGGGTGGGGGGGATACCCAACAGAAGAGGGATTTTTAACCATTAACAACAGGCAATTAAAGAGAAACTATTAACAATAGGTGGTTACAACATGGAATTATTAACAACAAACAGTTAAAACTCTAATTTAGCAGCAATTGGTTTAACTTGTTAACTCTGCAACTTAAAAAAAATGGACGCCTTTTCCACTCATAAGAGCCAGGAGAGCAGAGATGGGGATGAAATGCCCACCTTTCCAGCAGAGCCATGTTTCTATATAACAGTGTTTTGTAATATCCAGGCATAGAGTGGGATCTAATCTTTCTGAGATAAATGGGATTCCTTAGGGCTCTTGTGATTAAAAATGCATGTGTGCATGAATACTTGCAGGGTGGGTGCCTAAATGGTCACAATGGGCAAAAAACCTTCCCTAAAATTTCCATAGCTCGCAGCCACCCACCCTTTGAAGTCACTGGCACCCAGGGACAGCTGGATTCAATGGGGCTTCACAGGGGAAGATTAAAGATGACACTATCTCTTACTCAGCAGCAGCACAGAGACAGTACAGTGAGGGCATTCTCCTGGAAACAAACTGAACTGTAAATCGGAGGGGTAATCCAACATCAGATGGGCAGAAGCATGGGCTTGTTCACAGGCAGGGAATTGGTGGAACTGGGAAGCACAGATATAAAGCAGAGCCAGCAAGAGCGGCCACAGAGCAGATCAAGAGGGGTGTAAGGTCATGTGTGATAAAACCAGGAAGACAAGTGAGGTTTCTGCTCTAATAACCTGAGAATCATGCTCCAAGCTGCAATGCACTGCATTTTCCTAATCCTCCCAAGGGCTCGTTTTTGACCCAAGGAGAGAGCAGTCCCCTGCCCTCTGCTGTGTGTGACTGCTGTATTTTGTATTTCGACTGTTTGGGCAGACGTTTTGCATCCCGTGGGCCTGCCTCGGGCAGGCTGGCGGTGCTGCTGGAAACTGCAGCCCATGTGATTCCTACCTGCCTGAGAAGGCAGGCAGGGGAAAGCAGGTTGTTTTGTTAATGCTGAAAATGCCTGGCACACTCCAGGCAATGTTCTCACTCCTCTCCTTTGAAACGTGGACTTCAAACTGAGCCAAGGGTGGCAGCAGCCCTCTGGGACATCCCCTTTTTCCTCCCCCATGAAATTGCACACACTTTCTCCCATTTCAAATCAAACCCACCTATTTTTTACCTGTGTCGCTGCAGGTCTCTGAGGCTCATGGCTGTGCTGGTGAGGTGGCAGTGGAGGTGCACAGGGCTTGCCCTGCTGCCCAGGCTGCCCAGCATTGCTCCAGCTCCTGGTGCTGTGGGGACTGAGGCACAGGGAGGGAAACCTTACACAGACCTGTTACAGATTCACCTGTCACTGTCTCAGGCTCTTTGCTCCTCAGAAGGCAAACCTGTTCTGCTAGTAAACTTCCCTGCACAGGCTGAAATACACTCTGGAACATGCTCACATTTTAACTGCTGACATCGCTAAGATTTAAGATTTTGAGATATTGCATTTTATAATCTTTGAGTAGGTGCAGCTTGTTTGTTGCGTGGATCTGGGTTTTGGGGGTTTTTTTTGTTGGTTTGTTCAGGGTTTTTTTATGAGAGTGTGTGTACATTCTGGATGTGAATAATAAAATAAGGCAATGAACACTAGTAAAATATTGCTCAGAAATAAGAAGCATAAAAACTAAGTACCCCAAATGACAGCAGTAAAGGAAAGAATGATTTGAATGAAATCAGGCCATGTCAGAAAAACAGATAGTAATGCATTACAGTCCCTCTCCATCTCCCTTCCTGTTAAATCTGACATACATACTTGCTATATGCTTCCAGGTTTATCCTAAAAGTATGCTAGAGGCAGTGGAAGAGAAAAAGGAGAAAGATTTCTTAGAGAGAGAATGTTTTTATCCCTCTGTGGAAAGGAAGCAGCCATGATCTGATAACGCTGCTAAACTAATCTGCTTCTCACTGTGCTTATCACCAGAGCAGTAAGGTAAATTCTGCAGTGAGGGCAGCAAAGTACTGTCAATCAGTGAAGGGAGGAGGATGGACAGACCAACAGACACCATTTCTTATCTGGCAGGCTCAGACAGAAGCTGAGAAAAATATCACTAGTAGCCAACCAGGATAAAAAAAATCCCAAGAACTTTATTTTATGCAATTTTGTATGGAAAATATGAGCTCTAATATTTATTACTAAAACGGACCAAAGAAATAGTGCAACCAGTTGAGATGCAATGGCTGAAATGTGTCCCAAACTATGTGCCAAGGACAATGAGATTCCCAGCTGACAACAAATAAATTTTTCCTAAAGAAAAAATGTTTGCTCTGGGTCTTGGGGCTGGTCCTGCCACTGCCAGGACATCTCTGGGACAGTGGAAGAAATAGTATGAAACTCAAAATATTTTGGAAAGAACTGACTGGTGATTTAAATATTCTTCCTTCTGTTTGGAAAGGAAACAGCTCCTGCAGTTTTCTTGGAACAGGCTGCAGAAAATCATTTGGTATGCCAAGTGCCTCTACCCTAAGGCAAGCAACCTGGACAATATGGCTGGGAGATTTATGGAAACCTTATTAGCAGAAAGTAATAATTTTCTGGGTGTTAGGAACACTGTTCAGTGCTGCCATGTTCTTGATCAAATGGATCGTTTTAGTGGATTGTTAAAATCTACACGGTGCTTGTTTGTAAAAGATGAAGTGTCATCTCCTGCACTCCCTGGCCAATTTCCAACTTATCTACTTGCCTGTCAAGTTATGATGACATTGAGCCTCATTATTTTATCCTAAGTCTCATTATATTTGGTGGAGGGGTTTTCTTGGAAATCCAAGCCTGGGAGCCCTGTGATTATATAAGCATTTAATCTGCACTGTATTTAAGAACATTACTGCATTGAAACACTTAAAATCATGAATCCTAATAAAGAAAGAGGGAAAGAAACCAAGATCAATCTTTTCAGTGTGTTTTTTGTTGTGCTTGGAATTACTGAATATCCTTGAATAGCCGTTACTGATACTATCTCTTACATTTTAATGAACAAACCACAGTTCTCTCAACAGCTACTGTGATGAGAGGCAAAAGCAGAGGCATCTCTCCTATTCAGAGATCTCTTCGTACAAAATTTTAGGCAAAATGCAGAATATTAACTATAGTAACAATAGTAAAACACTTTAAAATTCAGGATGCTTTGATCCAGAGATTACGCCCCCCTCTCTCCCCTCCCCCCGCCCCCCCAAAAAAGCTTCCAGAATTTCTTCAGTGAGTTCCTTGCCTTGCTCCTGCCTGTATATTCTTGAAGTCAGGTTCAGAGTGGTTTCCACTGGATTGTTCCCAAATTTTTGCCTCAGGCTTGCAAGACCATAGTCCTCAGTCTAACCCCAAACTGGGAAAGTAATGAACCCACTGGGTCTATCCTGCTATCCTGCTGCAGGCTTCCTTCCAATTCATGGTCTTTGTTATGCTGAGGGGCTTGATGGAGTTTGCACCATGCTGAAAGGGGCCCTGCTCACTGCTCCTCATTCCAGATCTGTCTGGGGAGCAGCCCTGCTGACAGCATTAATTAACGTCTTTCAATGAAATTTCAACATCAGGAGTCTACTACTGTCACCAGTGGCGATGAAAGACATTTAACCAAATGACATCATTGGTGCAGACTTGCTTACCTAATGCCCTTTAGAATGCTGCCCAGAGAACCACGCCAGCAGAGAGCTTCCAGCACTGGTGTGCCAATGGAGGTAAATCAAGCCCTAAAACAAGCCTTAAACTCCTCCATACACAGAATCACAGAATCCCTAGGTTGGGAGAGACCTTCAAGATCATCGAGTCCAACCCATGCCCTAACAGCTCAGCCAAACCATGGCACCGAGTGCCACATTCAGTATTTTTTTAAACACATCCAGGGATGGTGTCTGCACCACCTTCCTGGGCAGACAACACCAGTTCTTTATCACTCTTTCCATAAAACACTTTTTCCTAACATCCAACCTGTGCAGCTTAAGGCTGTCTCCTCTCATTCTGTCAGCTGCTGCCTGGAGAAAGAGACCAACCCCCACCTGACTACAGCCACCTTTCAGGAAGTTGTACAGAGTGATAAGGTCACCTCTGAGTCTCCTTT
>VYZP01068435.1:0-18987 GCA_013400635.1 Hypocryptadius cinnamomeus | reverse complement strand
GTGAACCAGGACTGCTGGTAAATGATGGACAGAGGCTTCACAAGCTCATCTGCCAGCTCCCTCATCACCCTGGGCTCCCATCTGGTCCCATGGATTTATGAACATCCAGCAGCTCAGCAGTTCTCTGACTGCCTCCTCCTGGATAACACGGGGACCATTCTGCTCCCTGACACCATCTACCAGCCCAGGAGGACAGCTGTCCTGAGGACAAGCCATCTTCCCATTAAAAACTGAGACAAAGAAGGTATTAAGCACTTCTCCTCATCTGTAGTTACTAAGTTCCCTCCCATTCAGTAGAGAACTGAGGCTGGTCTTACCCTTCCTTTTGCCATTAATATATTTGTTAAAAAAATTTATATTGTCCTTTACAAAAGTTGCCAAATGAAGTTCCAACCAAGCTTTAGCCTCTCTAATTTTTTCCTACATTCCCTAGCAACCCCCTTAAATATTTCCTGAGACATCTGATCTTCCTTCCAAAGATGATACATCCTCTTTTTTTTTCTAAGTTCCTTCAAAACCTCATTGCCAATCCAGGCTGGATGTTTGCCTTGTCAACTCATCTTTTGGCACACAGGGACAGTCAGTCCCTGTGCCCTCAGGATCTCTGTTTTAAAGCACACTCACCTTTCCTGAACACCTTTGTTTTTAGGGCTGCTTCCCGAGGAACTCTCTGAATAAGTCTCCTAAACAGGCCAAAGTCTGCCCTCTGGAAGTCCAGTGTAAAAGTCTTATTGATGTTCCTCCTGATTGCACCAAGTATCAAGAACTCCAACGACCACATCTCCCACCAGCCCATCTCTATTTGCAAACAAAAGGTCTAACATAGTCCCTCCCTTGGTGGGCTCACTCATCAGCTGTGACAAAAAGGTTCCCTAGGAACCTCCTGGACCACCTCTTTCCTGCTATATTAAGTTCCCAGCAGATGTCTGACAGGTTAAAGTCACCTACAAGAAGAACAAGGGCTGGTGATCCTGGTGATGCTGAAGAAAGGGAGGTTTTAAAGAGAGCAGTGTCACTGCTGATGGAGAGATCCCAGGAAAACGCTGCAGTATCCCAGCTGTACACACAGCAGCTGTGGTTTTTCATGGTAAATAACAGGAAAGGGTACTGCAGATGTGTCAATAAACTTGGATATTCACTTGGGGGTAAATACTTGGAACAACAATACAGTAGTTGCAAGCTCAGCAGAAAAATACGTGTTTTACTACAATACTTGGGCAACACTGCCTTAAGTCCTTATAACAACCTGAAAAGAAATAGAGGTTGCTACCGGTAAAACACCAGCCACCTTTCACCCTGCCTTTGAAAAGAAGTACTGTTATGCTTTTTTTACTTTATGTCAAAAACTTCTGTCCCCCGAACAGAGAAAGTGACCTCTTCTCAAAGACACTGCACTCACTTCAAACCTGAGGGTTATAGTCTTCTGTCAATCACTTCTTCCATCACCAGAGCAATGAATTTCTACAATAACCTTGTACTTGAGTCAATCCTTTCTCTGGGTTTCACAAGATTGCATTTTATCCCAGCAGTCTCTTTAGTCATCATGGTGTATCTAGTATCCAGAAGAGGTTCTGTGCTTTGTATTTCCCTGGCTGAGAGGCACAAAGCACCTGAAGTTCTGCAGAGCCCCAGCTCCCACACAAGGCTTGTTACAAACCAACCAGCTGAACAAAACACCCTTTGCCATTACCAGTATAGCAGTAAGCCATGAATATTCATGAATTATTTCCCTGGTTTCATAAATTAACTCCATCACAGCTTTTCCATGTAGTCTTGCATATGTGCTCTTCAATTCTGTCCCTTCTAGCTATATTCTGCAAATAGCTATCCCAAAAGCTCTGGTGGTTTGAGCAAACAGGCTGTCAGCGTTAACCTGATGAAAGAGTGCATTGATTCAGGAGAAGGGGCGTTTGCTCCAACACATGGTGTTGTCTGCTGACACTTGAAGCACGGGGCTACAGGGGAAAACCACTCAAAAACAGTGACAGAAAAGACAAACAAGTTCTGGTTCACATTTGCATGGGAGTTGAGCTGGGACCCCAGCCTCCTATGGAAGTGCTTCCACCACAGGGATCAGGAAGGTGCTGCTCCCTCCCACTCTCGCTCTCTGTGGGGAGATGTGGCTCCTGCAGAGAGCAAGAGGCCCTTTGTGTGGGGCTGTTGTTTGACACTGCCACTTGAACCAGGATACTAGAATCATAGAATGATTTGTGTTGGAAGATGACCTCATTCCAACCCCTCCCCACCATGAGCAGGGACACCTTCCCAAGGTTGCTCAGACAGCCACATCCAACGTGGCCTTTAACACTTCTCGGGATGGGACATCCAGAACTTCTCAGGGCAAGCAGTTCCAGGGTCTCACCACCCTCACAGTAAAGAATTTCTTCCTAATATCTAAATGAAACCTCTTTCGGTTTGAAGCCCTTATCCCTTGTCCCATCACTTTATGCTCTTGTAGCTTACAAAGAGGATGAGCAGAGATGCCTGAGCTTTAGCTCCGAGGTGCTGGGGGATAAAGGGCAGCAAGGGAAAAGCTTTGATTGCAGATTCAAGTGATTTTTTTCAGAAGAGGAAAGACGTGTGGGGCAAACAGGAGCAATTTCCTGAGGCAGCATTCAGGCTGAGGCTGGGACACTGCTGAGGGACCAGCCCACTCTGGTGATTCTTCTGCATTTTACAGTGAGTGTTGAAGCCAGCCATGGGGTCTGGTCCCACCCCCAAGATCTGCTGTGCCTGTGTTCCACATCTCATCACAGAGAGTGGCCACTGCACAGCTCCCCCACCACACACTCGTGGCTATGTATATATACACACATACATATTCAATGTACATATTTATATACAACTGCAATATATAGAATACACACACTGTGTGTGTGTGCGTATTCATCTGCAACTGATCTGGAACCAATCCTCCTATGACAGAGCCAAGGCCCCAGCACCTGCCAGATTTCTCACAAGCAGTTTACAGAGGGAGCCTGGCTCTCCCTTGCTCTCTGCTGGCACAGGTTCAGCAGGAGGTGAGATGCTCACTATGGTCTCCTGAGCGCTGTGGGTCTCTGCTGTGAGGGAAGAGAGAGGTTTGTGTCTTAGGATGGGTAAGGAATTCATTAGGAATTCATCCGGGGTGTTTCTGGCATCTGCAGGGGAACGAACTGATAGAAGATTAATTCACCAAGGGAAGGTTCAAGTCCAAATTAGGAAAAAGCAAGAGTAAGTTTAGGCACCATTAGAGTCATGGAACTGCTGAGCAAGAGCTCTTGGTTTGTGAGTATGGCTTTTGGTCCCTGAGTACTTACAACAAACTAAAACTGCCCATATGTAGAAAAAAAAATTTCCAAATTATTTTTTAAAGCTAATCAGCTAAAATGCATTGTGATTTTCTGTGGGTTTGGGCAGTGAGAGGAAGGGAGTCAGAGAAAACCCTGAACTAAGTCACCTTTTGTTGATTCTGTTTAGTTTTTCCATCAGGACAATCTCTCCATTTCCATGCACCCTTACAAAGATCTGACAAACTGGGTTTATATCGAGAGTAATGTGAAATGACACGCTACAGCCATTTTATTTTTATTTATTTTTTTTAACTCCCCTGTCAGAAAAGCCTGCATAAACCGCTGAAAGGTCTGTACCAGTCTCACCGGATCGATTATGTGTAACTCCAATAAGAAAGTGCTTCTGGGAAGTGGCCGAGCAGAGGGGTGGGTGCCTGGTCCTGCCCGTAGGAATGTCGTCCCGCGGCATCCCCGGGCTGCCGGTGCCCCCGCCCGGCCCCGCCCGCCCCTCCCCGCCCGGCGGACCGGCCCTTCCCTCCGCTCCGCTCCGCTCCTCCGTCCCGCCCTCCACCTCCATCCTCTCCGTCTCCTCCCGCACAGGTGGGACTCCTCTCCTCTCCTCGCCGCCCCTGCCGCGATGCCGTCGCCGTGTCCCCGCGGGGCCCTGCCCGGGGCCTCCCTCCTCCTCCTCCTCTTCCTCCTCCTCCCGCTGCTCTGCGCGGCGCCCGGTGAGTGAGCCCGGTGCGGGATGCGGGACACGGGGAAAGCACGGCCTGGGGAGCGGGGAATAGCCTTCCCTCGGCATCCCGCGTGGGTGAGAGCCTTCGGACCCTCCAAGCCTTGTGCGAGTTGGGCATCTTTATAAAAAGGCGCTTCTTTGCCGGTGACTGAAGCATTTCGGAACAGCCGAGCGCTTGCAGGTCTCCCGTTGCGCTGGCAGTCTGGGGATCAGCAGGATGACTGCTTCGATGCGCTTTGGGGCAGGATGCCAGGCACAATTTTGGAGCACTCTGATTGTTAGCACAGCCCTCACCCAGTGACTAGGGGCTTTCAGCGTTATCATGCTGCTCTGGGTGCTGGTACTGGCACCAGCTGCAGTTTTCTGATGAAAAATATAATCATTTACTTGGTGAAGAAGGCCATTATAGGGTTTCCCTTGCCAAGAGAGCTGGGGAGAAGATGCTGGAGGGTCAGAAGCTTCCCTGCAGTGTATATTGCATTCAAGGGTGGAAAGGGGAGCAAAGAGAGCAAGTTTCTGCTTTGCCTCTTGAACTGGAGCTATGACAAAAATACTTCTGGCAGTTTTTGAGAAATAAACTTCTGTTGTTGATGTTGTTGTTTCCTTCTCAGTAAATGTATGTGGTTTATTTTTATTTGTCTAGATGTTTCAAGGGGAAATAAGCTTAAACTGATGCTTCAGAAACGAGAAGGTAAGTAAAGAGACAGCAAAGTGCTTTCCCTTGTTTTCCCTCGGAGTCAGTTGCTGTCAGTTGAAGCTGTCGATGTCCCTGTACCTCCAGCTCCAGGAGAGCAGATGGAGCAGGAGGCTACAAGCACAAGGCCACACTCACTATGAGCCACACCAAAACCTCCTGCTCAGGCAGAGCCTCTGCCTGCATGCCTGATCGGGATGTGGGTCTGGAGGCTCTGCTTACCACAGCTCCCTCTGAAATCCGGGGTTCCCAGCCTCAGGCATGCTGCCTTTTGCTCTGCACAGAGCTAGGCACTGACCCTTTCCGGTGTATGCATGGCAGACGTGGCATTTATCTATTTGGGGCAGTCACAAACTTTTCCAAGGAATGCATGGAAATACCGCTGGCTCAGGCACAAGGAAGAATATGTGCAAACCTGGCTTGCCTCTGATGCCTTGACTTGTTCTTTTTGTCTTCTTGGCCCCACGTGTGCTTCCTTTTTGGAAGACTGCTCTCTTACAGGATAGCTGATGGCCAAAGGCCCAGCAGCCAGAAGCATGGAATGGCTTGCTGGTTGAGGGAAGGTGGAGGAAACGATGCCAACTGGGAACGAGCTGCACCACAGCAGACGAAACATCCCAGAAGTTTTGGCCACCTCCCCTCAGCCTGCTGTATGGCTGAAGCAAAGAATTTATACCCCCACAGAGGGGACTTCCACTTCCTGCCAGGCTTTCTAATTTTGTTCTGGGGTTTTTTTCTGGCATCGCTCCACACCTCTTGCCAGAACTAAAATTTATATCCCACCCACCTCTGTTTTCCTTATGTGTGGGTTCCTTGTCTTACCATTCTGTGTGAAGATAGGAGTGTCCCTCCTGCACCACAGCAGTGGCCACTTGTTTGTTCAGGTCCCCTGGGGAGAGGGACTGCCCAGGGAGGGCTCTTGGGGCATGCTGACCACATGGCTTAGATCGGGAAGAACTGCAAAATTGATCATGCAGGGAATATGCAGCCTCTTTAATTCCAGCCTTGCTCCCCTTTCCTGGTTGGTTTCTAAAGTGAGCAGGCCAAGCCACAGTACTGCCTCCCTTGCTGGCAGTGTCCCTTGTGTGAGGGCTCATTCATGGGACCTTGGCTTAGCTGTCCCTCCCAGCAATAACATCCAGTTCAATCTCATGGTGAGTTATCAGTTTCCAGCTCATCACTGCAGGACAGCCTACTGTTTCCCACTTACTGCAACAACTCCTCTATCACTTTTATCTTCAGAATCTCCTTTCTCTCTGCAGTCCTTTGCCTTCCTCTGTGAGTCTGCCCAGCTCCTGCTTCAGTGGTTTTCTTCACATCTCCACTTGACTTCCCTGTCTACCCCAGTTTCTTCCCTCACATCCTACAAAAATCCCATGCCCACCCTTGTTCCTGATTTCTCCCTCATTGAAATAAACCATCTGAAGGCATGACTTCTCCTACTCCTACACACTTCTTGTTTCACAGCCAGATCAATACCATGTTTTATCATTTCTGTGTGTGGCCAGGGGCTGGCCAGTCACAGAATCATAGAACTGTAAGATTAGAAAAGATCTCTAAGTTTATGTCCAACCATTTACCCAGCAGAGCCACATTCACCACAAAACCATGTCCCCAAAAAACCATGTGTCTTTTGAACACTTCCAGGAATGGCAATTCCCCCCACTTCCCTAGGCAGTTTGTTCCAAAGCTTGACCACTCTTTAAGTGAAGGACTTTTCCCTAACATCCAATCTAAACCGTCTGTGGCACAACTTGAGGCCATTTCTTCTCATCCTGCTTAGTCCTCTCATCCATGTCTTTGGGAGGTGCATCAATTCCTCTAGCACCCACAGCACACTCTTCTCAGGCATGGAGCAAGCCCGATGGCACATCTGGGTCTGGCAGGTTGAAGGCATTTCCATGCACCCTCATGTAGGATGTTATGAAAACCTGATGGGCTTTTATTTTCAGGCATACAGGGCATTGAGTAGTACTGATATAAATGCTACTTTTTTTCACATCAGATTCAAAAACCTATCTTTTTGAGTGATTCTCCCCTCACTCTAATATGTTAGTAGTGTTTCTCCAGCTTCCTTAGTCATTTTAACTTCACCTCTCTTCTTCAACCCAATTTCTGCAACTGTGGCACTTAGGGCCAGTCTCCTTCTCTCTCCTGAAAGCACAAACACATAGTGTATATGCTCATTGCATCTGGGTGTTTTTATTTAAATTCCTCAGTTAGCTGCTGTACTTGAGCTCAGACATGCTTTTCAAGAATCCAGGAGAATGAGGGTAGCAGAGAAATCCTATTACATCGGTGATTCCTGGGTTTATTGCTGTTACTCTGCTACAGGCATTGCACTGGCAAGCACAAAGGTAATGGCACGATGTGAGAATCATTTTCTTACTTGCTGCAAGCAGTACACTTTAGGCTGACCAAAAATTTCCTGGCATGCCTTTTGTGGGGGGGATTAATTTCAGCCCCTGCTGCTGCTGTGAAGCCTGAGGTGTCAGTGAAAGAGACGGCAGCCAAGGAGTTCCTGAGCAGCCTGAGACGCCAGAGGCGCCAGCTGTGGGACAGGAGCCAGCCCGACGTGCAGCAGTGGTACCAGCAGTTCCTGTACCTGGGCTTCGATGAGCAGGTCAGTGTAGGGAATGGAGAGGCCTCAAAAAAACAGAGGGGGAATAGGCAGGCATAGAACAAGGAGGATTGGGCTTAAGTGAAAAAAAAATAAATTTAGATTAGATATTAGGAATAAATTCTTTACTATGAGGGTGATGAGGCACTGGAACAAATTGCTGAAGGAAGTGGTTGATGCCCCATTCCTCTAAGTGTTGAAGGCCAGGTTTGATGGGGCATTGAGCAACCTGGTCTAGTAGAAGGTGTCCCTGCCCAGAATTCTTCTTTGAAGTGGCAAATGTCACACAGAAATATAACCTCTGTTACATGTTAGAGATTCTTGCATTATTGTATTAGTAGAAAAAAATTACACTAAGGTTTTGTATGGAGTTCCTGCCTGCTATCAAACTTAAGCTTAATAAATTGCAATTGGACATATGAATGAAGTTTGCTTTGTGGAATAGGTGGCCAGACTTAAAGCAATCAATTGTATCTCAGGAAAGTAATTTCCTGTCAGCCTCAACCTGGTCAGCTTTTAAACATGCTGAGAAATCCACACCAAGTTGGCTGTGACTCCTCAGTGAAATAGCATGACATTATGCACCCAATGCACTCTTGTGCCTCCACAGCGTGGGCAGCTCCTGACCATCATGAACACTGGCAGCTCTGCCTCCACTCTATATGTGAAAGGAAAACCATTGGATAATATTCAGTCAGCCTCCCTTCAAATGAGAAGGACACATTTTTAAAAAACACTTTATTTGTAAAAACACTGGAGTGGAATCAAACTCTGCACAAAGCTCTACTAAATAGATGCTGGAATAAGGCAAAAAAAGTGTGTTTGGTTGCAGTCCCACATGTAGAATAATTTCTGCTTTTAATAAAAGGCAAAAATAGTTATAGATGTTGAATTCTTGGCTTCTGTCAGCTGTATGAATATGTTTAATGAGATTGCACTGGCACAGGGAAGCTGGAGTACATTTTAAAGCTTCATGCTATGTGGATTGCTTGGAAGATGAATGCACTCATTTTGAAAGCTGCAACAATTAGAAAAATAATCCTTTGCTTGAGCTGAAATAATGAAGGGTACTTTTTTCTAAATTCTCCTGGATATTATATGGATAAAAGTCACTTCTCAACAGCATGGCTACATCCCCCTTCACTAATAGAAATAGGAAAAATAGGAAAAGTGGTTTTATATACACCGGAAGCTGAAGACTGGAGGAAAATACCAAAAGGAACAAGGACAAACCATGCATATAAAGTGAATTCTCCTCTGAGTTCCTGTATGCATTTCAAAAACCAAAATGAGGCCTGTTGTGGGATACAATGAATCCACTTAGTAGGTTTTCTTGAGTATTAAGACACAGAATTAACAATGAAATAACTGTTTGTTCCAGCAAAGGACTTGGTCCATACTTATCCATTGTGTATTTGCAAAACTTTTTTTTTTTCCTCCAAATCTCAGCCAAAAATATTTCCAAAGAGTCATTCAGATGGAAAGGCTTTGACTTGGCAAGTATTTGATATCCTTACACACTATTTTTCCTCTGCTGTTGTGAGCAGAACTGAAGTGCTTATTGCATTTCCATAGCTGGAAGGCTGCATTGTACCTTTGTTTTTACCTGTGCAAGGCGGGAGAGAGAGATCAGACAGAAAGCAAAAGGCTGATGCACCCCAGTCAGGGACATTGCAACTAAAGGCACATGGCAAGGGAGAACTGAAGCTTTAGATTTTTAACTATAAAATATTGACATAATTTTACAGTTCATTGACAAGGTAATTGAAATATTAAAGGTGCTTAGTGCACATTTCAGATGAAGGTGCTCCCAGTTTAAGCACTTTGCAGTGGGCAGGGGATGTGGGGCTGGGTCCAGGGTGGGGCTGGGTCGGACAACTCCTGCACACAGGATCCTGATAATCCCACATGTACAAGTCCCAAAACCCCTTAGATCTAAAGATTTCATTCATGACAAATGTGCAAAGGATCCGAATTCCTGAAAGAGGCTCTTGCACCACTTCAGTTTGATCTCATCACTGTAGTTTTGGGCTGGAAAGCAAATGCTCTCTTTTTTTTCCTGGCAGAAATTTGAAGATGACATCTCCTACTGGACCAACTTGGGGCGTGCTCGTAATGAATACTACGGTGGGTACTACCAGCACCACTACGATGAAGATTCTCCGATTGGCCCACGAAACCCACACGCCTTCAGGCACGGGGCAGGCGTCAACTACGACGATTACTAAAGCCATTTGCCCTGCTGCAGCTGGTGCCTGTAGGCTGCACTGGGCGAGGCTGAGCCCTCCCTCAGGCAGGATGACCCTGCTTTTTCTTCTATTCATGTCAAACAGAAGGAGGAAAGGATCTGCCAGACTTTGATGAAAGCAACATGACCTTTTTAAACTATCATTACTTAGTAGTACACTATATATAAAAAGTGTTATAGAAATAAAGCTTTTTTGATAATCAGGTTGCCATTATTTAGTAGACTTCATAACAGCAAGTTTAATTCCAACTGTATTGGTACAGATCCCTTTTAAAGGGCTTTTTCTCTTGCTGTCCTACAATCAATTTCAAAATTACATTATATCATCTACTTTGGCATATAGAATACATAATATTAGCCAGTACATTTAAGATGTGCCTTCCCATCCACATTTCTATTAACAAATAAATCCAATTATTCTTGGGAGAAAAGAAGGAAAAGGTTTCCTGTCAATTGAAGTGCTGCTTTGTTGCCTCCTCTGCTGTTTCCATATCCACAGCGTGCAGCCCTCCAAGCCTGACATGGCACTTCTGCAGCTCCTGTTGGGTCAAGGACACAGATATTCACAAAAGCTAAATTCAGTGCAGACGATCTTGCCTACCTACAAAGCCTGCGAAAGGATCCTCCAGGGAATGGGCTCAAGGCAGGAACTTGACTTCAGCAGTAATTGCTGAGGCACAGAGCATCCAACCTGAGCAGCCCCAACCCCTCCCAGGCACGATAACCCAAAGGTCATCTTGCTGAATACTCCCCTTTGTGTCCATTCCACTTAGCGTCAAGCTTTCAGCCTAGCTCAAAATAGGGAATAAAACAACAAAGTAAGCTATTTAAAATTAAGTTAGTGTCAGACAGCATCCAACACAATCCCCTGACATCATAATTTCCTACTGCAAAATTCCCTCTACCCCAGTTCAGACTGAAACATGCACATTAAGCTGAGCATCAAAATATATCAGAGACCAGGCATCTGTTAGTGAAACACAGTGCACTAGAGGGATTGTTCGTGGCATCATGCGTGTTAAGAATCCCAAAACACAACCAATTTTTGTATCACAGCAGCATCAGCCTGGGAGGGAGATTTCAGCTGTCAGGGGCTTCAGGAGGAGCTGGGCAGAGGAAAGCCCTGCTGGCAATTGACAAATGCAGAGGACTGGGAAGGGGCAGGTGAGGAAGGCTGGCTTCTCTGACTTCTGGAAATGAAGAATCAGGATAAAGAGAGATTAAATGTATTCTACCAACTGTAGCAGTCAGAGAAGACAGCATGGATGCTTTAGCTGTCTCTCATCTAAAGCTTACAAGAAACTTCCAAAGCATGGATGATGGCAACACCACTCTTTATGCTTCACTACTTTCTTAACTTTGAGTGTATTTCCTAATCTTTTGCTTAAAGCTCTTGTTGTGTGCTGGACTGGTGTCCAGGAGATACAGCCCAGCACTACACAGCTCCCCGCAGGAACACTTCCCAGGAGACAGCTCTTTGCTGAGGGAGCCAAACTGAACGAACATGCTTCTCTGCACACACAGATCCACGCTGGCCTTACATGCTCCAAACCCTCAGCCTTCCCTAGGCTTAATCTCAGCAGAATCCTTAAGCCAGTTTAACTGGTTTAAACTGGTGTGTTTCCTTGGTAAAGAGCCTTTATTCCAAATATGGAATAATCACATTCTCAGTCCAGCAGACTCTTTTGCACAGTTGGAAAACACCTATTCCTAAAAGAATACTTTCATTTTGTATATTATCCAAAAAGTGCACTGAATCTGGCAACGTTTGAACCATGCTGGTAATTTCCATCATTTCCCAGAATTTACAATTGGGAATTCAGACCAGCTGAATAAGGAAGAATAAAAAAAGTGCTGTAAATAAAGACCATCCCTCCTTAGGCCTTTGTAAACTCTGACCATTCCTGCTGGCTGACTCAGTCTAGCAGCTTTCTGTGCCTTGCAGGCCCACAACCAAACTAATGGTCTCTGTCTTCTGAATTCTCTAAGTGGAGAAAAAAAAAATACTTTTCATTATATTGTGTTGCAGGGTTAAGGAGTGGGACAGAGATAACTTTCTACATAACAACACATGATAACATATTTTGGATTTGTGACTAAACAAGCATAGGCAGAACACAAATGTTTTTGCTTTGGCTGAATAGTGCCTGCACAGCCTGTTTTCCACACTGACCCCCAGCAGGCAGGCTAGGAGTGGGTGACAGGCTAGGAGGGTACATGGGTGAGAGCTGACCCAAACTGGACAATTCCAGATGATGTCATGCTTGCTCAACGCTAAAACCTGGGAAGAAGAAGAAGAAGAAGAAGAGGGTGGGTGCTTTGCCTTCCACAGAAGTCATTTCTCAGAGATTGGGTGAGCACCAGGCTTGCTTGGGAGAGATGGTGAGTGGCCTTTGCATCACTTGGATTTTCTTTTCTTTACTTCACTCATTAAACTGCTCCTACCTCAGCCCTCAAGAGTACTCATCTGATTGTCTAATTCTCTCCCACTGGGGCAGGAGGAGGAAGTGGCTGTGAGGGCACTTTGCTGCTGGCTGGGGTCACTCACCACAAGGCAGTAGCTCTGAGGTGAGGGCACCCTCCTTCTTGCAGAGGGGTGCACCTGCCTTGCAGTGCAGCAGTTGCAATGACAAATAGCAAGGAAGGATGAGCAATCAGGCTGGGGCAAAAGGAGGAAGATTACTGGGAAAAAAAAATTTCATCAGATATGCATGGAGTGCTTCAAAGTTTAATTTCCTTTGGCTATTTCTGTCCCAAAACAGACAGAACTGTGCACCTCCTCTTAGCATTTCCATTCTGCTGTGCAGACAGCACAGAGCACTTCACATCAGCATCACCCTCAGCCATCCCAGCACTGACATAACATAACCTCTCCAGCAAGACAGAAGAGCAACAATTGTTCATTGTGGCTCCTTTCAGAGCAGGAACAGCTTGGCCATGCTCCAGTGCTTCATGTTTCAAAGCCTGATGCTGCAACATCCCTGAATTTGTCCATGTTAGCCAGGCAGATCCATCACTCACAGGGCAGTGCTGCCTCCTTTGCTGGTAACACCTGCCAGCAAACCATTCTGCCAAAGAATGGAAGGATTATGGCTGTGCCTTTTCTTTTCTTTTTTTTTTTTTTTTTTTTTCTTGAGGAGGAGGAGGACAGGTCAATCATTCCCTTTAGGTTCCTACTAGTGACACAAACATGTTGGGGATGGGGGATTGAGCACTTCTATCCCAGGACCGTTTCCCAGGTGGAAGATGTAGCCTTCCTTGCTTAAAACAGCTTTCTCTGCCGTGGGGTGGACAGAGCCCAGATTGCTGTGCATGGCTTTGACAGCACTTTAAGGCCACTGTTCCCTGAGACTTTGTGCTTTGGACCTTCCAGCTGTTTCAGCTATGGTAAGGACCAGAGTATTCAGAGGATCCTGCTCCTTCCTGAAGAGCATGTCAGCATCTAGGGAAAACACTGCAAGAATAAACAAGCTGGTGCCTGTCCCAGGCTGTATATGGCAACAAACCAAGATGGATAAAGACTTGTCAGATCTGCTCTTATGAAATAAGCAAAAGAAGGACTGAGACAAGGAGCAGAGAGCCAAAATCTGGGTTTTTTTGCAAGAAATATGAATTGTTATTTTAGCAAAGCCTCCCTGTCGATACAGAATTGCATTCAGGAGCTTCTTGCCACATAGAAAGAGCCCAGTTTTGCTTCAGAACTATTGCTGTTCTTCATGGTAGCTCTATGGAGTCAAGAGCTGCAAATAAGGTATTCCCTTCTGCCACCTGAAATCTCCACACAGGGAAATGCTTACAACACAGGAACTATGGATTTGTGGCAGCTACATTCCCAGCAACTTCAGGGAAGGGATGTATGGTTGTTAGGGCTAGCAGTGTTGAGTACATAGTTCCCTTGCTGTTAACAAAGCATCTTCTTCCTGTGGACCAGCCCCTAACAGCCCTCAGAGACTTCCTGGCCTCAAGCAGCATTAAACTCAATACTAGCAAGGCTGGGGACTGGCTCAATCCATCAAGCTAATCGAAGCCTTGTTTTGCCCTCTGTAGCCTGCTCTCTAAGGCAATTATGCCTCTTTCAACTTTGAAACTCAATTCAAACCCTGGCAAAAAGTGAAGATTTTTTTCCGAATACATTATGTTTCTAAAAATTTATTGAAAAAAATAGATTAAGACACATAAATACCCAGATGGCAGTGAACTCACTGGCTACTAAAGCCACCAGTCTATATAGGTTAAGGGAAGCTGCAAACACCTTAGACACAGAAACTACCAGGTCATTATTTCCCCATATAGCAAAAAGTTAGGCATGAGGCTTCTCTAGATTACATATTCATGGAACAACTTAAAATAAATTAGGTCTGCAAGCCCCTCTGTAGCTTGTCTGTAGACTAACAACGTGGCTGACAATGCTCCTTAGCAGCCTCCATAGAGAAAAAAAGGAAAACCATATAATGCTTGAAATAAATAATAAAATCCAACTGTGAATCTCATGCTGTTGTAATCTCCAGCAGCAGCAGTGGTCCTGCTTGTGAGGATGCACAGCAGCAGGTGGCTTGCACACCCTTCCTTCTGGAAAGCTGGTCCCATTCAGCAGCACTAAGCTGGCCGGTTCCCTCTGCTGCATTGTGTATTTCCTACTAAGACTGAGGACTTGCACCCAGCACCAGCTGAGCTGCCCGTTTGTACAGTAAATTGTGAGTAAAAAAGCACCACAAGTTTGGTCATGTTAGTTTTACCTTGTTTGCCTGACCAGATGACAGCAGAAAATTCCAATTCTCAAATTTTCTAAAGGAAAAAAAAATCCTGAGAGCATGTCTCAGCTTCATTTACTCCCAAATCCTGTATTTCCAAGCTTTCAGTGCTGTATTCTACTACAATCCATCAAAAGTGGCTCTCCTGGAGAGGCAATAGTTCTTTCTTAACTGTGGTTCCCAACACACTTGATGCCCCTTTCTCCTGCTGATACGTCTAACCCCAGACAGGAGCAGAGCACCAACATGCAAACCTCCACCTGCCTTTTTGAAGACTCAGTTCAGACCAGACAACTTCAAAGTACCCCGGACTTTCAGTCTCAAGCATCAGCAGACTCTTAACATGATTCATGCCTTTTGAATCAGCCCCACGTCACTGGTTTCAAAACCTAAGGGCAACAGCTACGTCAGCTCCTGTTGCTGGAAGACACTATTAAAAAATAATATGGGAGCTGAATCAGGAACCTCTGCAACAAAAACCAGAACAGTAGGAGGAAAGTAGCAAATCGGCAGTCTTGTCTTTTGGGTCCAGTGGGAAGCATCACACACACTCACAGATGGGTTGTGCTGGCACCAGCCACTTGGCCTCTCCAATCTGCTCCTTTTATGAAGGAAGTCAGGCTGAGATGTAATCTAAAGAGCTTTTAAATCCTTCTCTCTTGTGTCTAAAGGTTCAGACTTCCCAGGGGATTTTTTTCGAACATACACATTTTGTGCTAGTCTGTAGTAGCATGCTTGTGCCTGTACAAATTCACATACTTAGTACTGAAGTCACTGCATTAAATAAAAAACAGCCCTGGAAGTAACAGCTGGTAGCCAGAGCTCCCATTTACTCTCCATGGCTCAGCTGAATGCTGGACCAGGGGTGTACCCGTGTCCCATCTCTTCACAGGCTTTGACATTCAGTGGCACAATTTGCACAAGGAGTGAAATCTAAGGAGAAAGAGCATCATCCCCCAAATATAATCTCCATCTTAAGAGTTTTAAGGGTTAAAACCTCCATGCTGGGAGCTGATTATAGTTCTCTCCAAAGAACTACTGAAGAAGTGGGCACTACTTTCACACATGCCCAGCTGTGGCTTCGGTACAGGGAGAGGCTGTACTTTGAGTGTTTCAGTAATAACAGGTTACAGGCACATTTGGAGCAGCACACCATGCTGTACTTTTCAGGCAATTTAATATGGAATAAAAACCCAGATCAAGGACCTAGAAAAAGGCTTCATACAAAAAAAGCAGATCTCAAGCTGCTTGGCTGTGAAAAGATGGAGGTAATGTATAATATCTAAATTCCACCTCTGAATCCAGACAGGAAAATGCACCATGGCTCCCCATCTGTATGGCAGATTTCCAACGGCAGAAAACGTGCACTTGTGAGCAAGGAAAAACCCATTAGTCTTAAGAGGATCCCTGCAGCCCCACTCCAGGCAGGGCACAGCAATGAATGCAGCAACCCCACCACTGCTGGAGTCCCTGGGAACTTTAGCAGACAGACTGGATGGGGCTCCAAGGCATGCAAGCATGGTGAGGCTCTGGCAGACAGCTCAGACAAAGGGGTCTAAACACCACACTGCTCTCAGAGTCTTCCCAGGGCTGGGATAACATCACTGCTGCTGCTAACTCCCCAATTTACCATCAACCTAGAGATACTCAAAAGCTAATAAAAACATCAAGCTCTAATGAGATAAAGTCAAGTCACCTTGCTTGATGAGGTTTAGGATTTTCAATCTTGAGTGGCACTAAGCCAAAATACCTTTTAAATACCTCTTAAAAACTAGGAGAAATATTAAAAATAAGGGGAATTGAAGGATTTTGGTTTTTTGGGTTTTTTGTTTTGTTTGGTTTGTTGGGTTTTTTTTGCTAAGATAACAGGGCATAGTTACCCAAGTGGAAAGCATTTACTGGCACTTTGGTAACTGCTTAAAATAGAAACACTTCCTCAGTTATTTCCTCAGGAAGGCTGAAGTTAGGCTCCATGGTTTAAAGAAATATTATATTCCTGCATCACTATCAACTACCTGAACTGGAATAAATCAGGATGGTTTTGTCTGATCTATTTCAACAGACATCCTGCAGCCCTTACTATATATCTGTTAGGAGACAAACAACGCAAGACCAAAGTTATTAACTCTGAGTGGATTATTTACAGACGGTTACTTCATATTTAACACACAATAAATCCACAGATGTGCAAATCCAGAGAAATGCCCACAGTGAAACTTTGAAACTAGCAAACAGAAGTTTCAGTATTTTATTAAAATAGCATATTCAACCACTGTAACCAATAATACATTAACTTTATTCCCAGAGTACGCACAACACAGTAGTGATTCAAAATATCCTTATCCATGGTAATCAATGAAAATATCTCAAATTCAAGTGTACAACTAAAACTAAACTTTTGAAAAAATCTCTCCTTTAAAGAATACATAAAGCTCTCATACAGAATTCTTTTAAACTCTTCTATATGCAGATGTCAGTGTCTCTCACCTGACAATACCACTAGTTTTTTTTTCTTATGCATAGTAGAACATCTCATATTTTATAGTACCCATTTTATAAATAAATTGGCATTTTCCATCTCATTTGTGTTTATCATCAGCTTCACAAAGAAACCAGTAAATAAAACTGTCAAGGACAGTCACAACAAAATGATCTCACATCAAGATATAAAACTTGAAGATACTAAAAGATGCTTCTACTCTATTTTACATAAAAAGACAGATTTAAAAAGTGCAAGGCAAGATTTGCAGGGAAAGGGAATATTTATGTTATTTTTAGGCACATCCACTTCTTTAAAGCAAGCTTCAGAATGAAATTCCAGTTCGTTCTTCATGATACCTGTTTTAAAGTCTCTCTCAAAAAAAATAAAAAAAAAAAAATAAAAAAAAATTACATCCGTCATATGTCAGGCAGGGAATTTCCTGTCCAACTAGTAGTCTTCAGTTATGTCTTGTTCTTCCTTTTTTCATCCTTGCAGGTTTTGGTTTGGGAATATACTGATTGTTTGCCTGATACTCAAGTTCTTTACGGAAGTAATGAATTGCTTTATTCAAACCTTCTTCCAATGGGACCTGTTCCCAAAAGTGAGGAGAGAATTGTATCACTCTAAGTTCACATCAGCTCATTTCACAACAGTAACTTTTACAAAACAGCTATCACAGGGGAGCCAGGGAATCTTACTCTTAGCCAATCTAAGTATTAACAGCACCACATGCTGGTTACATCTCCTCACTGCTGATGCAGCTGAGCTTTTAAACATTTTCTGACATAAGTCAACAAACCCAACGAATTTAAATCTCACACATGGTTATGGTGGGCCTGTTTAGTATGAAAACAGACATGCATAATTCTACTTTCAGTTCCTAATGCATTGAAAGAGACAAATGCCCAGCATTTAAGCCCTTTCTGTTGGTAAGGATTAAAGATCATCTTTCGCAGCATGGTATAAAGCTGGCATCCAGTATCTCATTTGATATTCTTAAATCCTATACAAATAATTGTAATCCTACAAATTGCAGTGCTTAAATACAGGCATAGAATATGGAGACAGGAACAACAGAGGAGTAGTTTTCTCAGGAGCCATATGCTCTGACATGCTTGCTGACACCATCATCAGAACAGGAATATAAAAACAGCAGCACAGAAACTGCTTGCCTTGCTGTACCAACTCTGTACTGCTACTTCAGAGCAAGTTTTCTTACTGCCTGTGCCAAACACAGAAGGCCAGAAACACAAAAGTTAAACCTTCTGTGTTTGCAACAATTTGCTACCACCCTTTGCTGCCAGACATGGTCTTTCAAAATCAGTTCCCTCCGTGAATTCTTTCAGAAGGATCTGGATCTTTTTCTATTGTTAGGTTTACATTTACTAGGCAGGTTCACATGTTTCCTGGAATGATTTTTGTCTGCAAATTTAAAGAAGGGTACAAACCATTGTGCTAGTTAGAATGGAGAGCTGGCTATGAAAGTCACACTTTTTCTGGGAATTAAGCAGATCTTACCTCTCCAAGCAAACCAACTCCTATTGCCAGCAACAGGAATGAGCATCGCAGCCACACTAGCAAACCCATTAGCTATGGGCTTGGTAATGTAAGTAACTATGTACCATACAATTCAAATGATTCATTGGGCTTACAGAAAGGTAATCATCTCACAATATGAGTGAAAAAGTTAAAATGTTAAAACTGTTCTGGAGATGGCATTAGGCAGATATTCCAGTAAGGGAAATGGACTGTAACCATGTGGCCCCTCCTCAGCCCCCTCTGCCTCCTGGTGTTTTACCACACAGCAACAGTAATTCATCTGTACATACCACGGGTTCCCAGCCAAGCAGTAACTTGGCTTTTCTGATGTCAGGTTTTCGTTTCTGAGGATCATCCTGTGCTTCTGAGAGAAACTGGATTTCACTCCCACTGCCTATTAAATAAGACACTGATTTATCATCTGCAATTCTCTGTGCTTTGCATTTACATCTTTTCTACCAACTGGAGCAGCAGGTCTTTCTGCAGCTCTCTGCTTCATAATTCAATCACTGAAATGCTTTGCACAGACACAGGTGCATGCAACAACTGGGTGATCCACCTGTCCCACAGCAACATGAGTTCACAAAGCATTTCACAAAGATTTCAGCATGGATTCACAAAAATCAAGTTACGCTCACAGAC